>OZ038458.1:8034425-8168561 GCA_964036195.1 Sphaerolaimus hirsutus | reverse complement strand
AATTATCAGCGAATCGGTCCCCGGTAACATCAATCCATAAAATTGTGTGCCCGCCGCTGTATATGAAAGTGTATTTACATACATATACAGCGGTTTCTGGCGCTGGCGCCTGCGCCAATGGCGCCATGGTAAGGCGCCTACGAATGGCGCCAGCACCGTGGCGCCCAAGAATGGCGCCATTCGTATCCATAACACGAGTTCAAACCGACCAAAAAGCTGTTCGGCTTCAGTTTGACCTTCGGTTGTGGCGCGCGGCGCAAAGTCGTCGTCAGTGAGCGGCATGCCCAACCGCAACTTGGTCATGCACGTCTGCGAGAGGATGCTTGATTTCACTTTACAGAATGCACTTCTTTTCTTACCGTTTTAACTAGGCTATGAATTTCCACTATGAATTTGTGGTGTGGCTCTAAACGCTATTTATTTATCTTAGAATCGATCCAGGGACGTATCCAGGATTTTTGAGCGGGGGGGGGCTGCTTGTTTACGGAACCCGGCGAACGGGGGGGGCTCACCCCCCCCCCTAAATTTTGACCTATAAAGGGACGGAATGGCGCCAGGGCGCTGGCGCCATTAGTTGGCGCCAGGGCGCTGGCGCCATTTTACGCCAATTTCCCAACATGATACAAGACAGAAAAACCGCACCTTTACAGGTCTCCGCTGGCCCAGATGTTCACACTGTGCGAGAAAGTCATCGAATCTCGCCCTGGGGTACAGCCGGTGGGCCCACTGCTCCAGCAGCTGCATGCAATCGCGCACGTTCGAAAACTGCGTTCAAGCTGTGATATTAATGTTGAATTGACAAAAAATCCCAAAAATGGATGAAAAGGCGTTTAACGACGAAATGCTCAACATTCAAATGATAAGCCGTGCACGAACCTCGTCTGCTTTTTGATTTGGCTTCCATTTGGCGAATAATTTCGGTAATGCTGGCAAACCCTCGGGTAACGTGAGCCTGAAATAATTTGGACGTCTCCGCTTTTAAGTTTTATTTCAATCGGACCGGCAACAATGCGAGTTGTATTGGCCGGTTAAAGTGACAGATTTCAGATATGCATTGTGTCCAAACACATGCAAGTTTTCAACCGAAATTTAGAAAACTCATAAATCAGCACTGAACGCATTTCAGTATTCTACAATAAGGTTTCCGTCAACTACAGTTGACAGAGATTAAAAATGAAACATCCAAGAAAACTCAAATGCGTTGACGGCTGAATTATGAGTTTTCGAAATTTCTGTTGAAAACAGGTGTGCAGGTATTTACATTTAAGGTACAACATTGAAATATTTACATTTAAGTCACAACTTTCAAATATACATTGGTGCGTTGGAATTCTTTCATAAATGCATTTGAATCATTCAATAATGAATTTCATTCAATCATTTGACTGAGAACTTTACACCAGTTTCTCTGAAAAAGACTGTCTGAAACATGTCACCTGACAAGTTTGTATTGGCGCAAGCGAATAACCGTACCGGAAAAAAATCCACACCAAAAAGCACCTAATCAAAAAAAATTATCAAGCAATAAAGGTTACCGAATTTACATAAAGACGTTGAGTATGCTTACTGTATCTGTGAGCTAACTTGGCTTCATTCAAAACGTTAGATTTCTTCTTCACATCGGGCGCTACAATGCGTCGCTTTTTCGGCACTTTTTCTTTCACTTCAATCGCCTCGTCATCTTTGCTGAATCCAGGCGACCGATTCTCACCGTCGAAATCAGATCCATCGCGATCCATGATCAAATTTCGCGGTTTTTTATTTTTTTATTTTTGCCTGCGATGAAACACTCGTACCATATAGTGTGGGAAAAGAACGTTGAGATGGGATTGTTTCAGTTTTTGTGGCGATATTTTGGAAGAAATAAAGTTTGAAAAACGAGTATAAGAATACTGTGATTTTTTTGTCAGTGCGGCTCGGTCTCTTCATACGACGCGAAGCGATCGCATTCAATTTGACGGGATAAAATAGTGAAAGTTTGGTACCTTTACAAGAGTTACCAAAAGGTTTTCGAATACCGCGCTGCATTACCTTTACATTCAAACAACAACCGTGCATTTCTTCTGAACATTTCTTCTTACGGTTACATGTTCTTTCGCATGAAAAAGTCTACGCGTTACAGTTCGCATGTTTACAAGGTCAATCTGTAAAACGGTCAATGAACATTTCAATAAAAAATTCACCTTTAAACGTTAAGTTAAATAAACCGAGAACCCTCTCGAAATACTCCCTCGAATCACGCTCCAAATTAACACTCTGACAAAATAAACCCCCTGTGAGTACCGTATTTCTTGTAATAGAACGGCATACCTCCAATAGAACGGTACCTCCAATAGAGCGGTAGGTTTTAGCACGTTTTTCACTCATGAAAACAATAGAGCGGCAGCCTCCAATAGAACGGCACCTCCAATAAATACAACAGCAGGTAGAAATTACGTCGGCAGAGTGCCAAAACAAAAAATGTTAGAAAAAGGTGGTGTTTAGAAGTATGATTCAGGGTTGTTTTTATATTTGATTTTGTTCGAAGTTCAACTTCAGATATTCAAACGTTGTTCATCTCTCATACATAACATAATGTTCAAATGAAAAATGTGTGAAAAATTGGTGAAAAAAATAGATCGGCGCCCTCCAGTAGATCGGCATCTCTAATAGAACGGCAGGTAAAAAAGTTGACGAAAAAAATAGAACTCTTCTATTAGAAGCGCTCTTCTATTAGAAGAAATAGGGTACATGAGGATACGGGTTTCGAGGAAATACAGTATTTGCTTGCTGAGTTCTATCTCTTGAATAGTTCTCCCTGTCAGACAGACGAGTGGGGAAAAATAATTCCCCCTTGAATAGCCCCATTGATGGGGAGTAAAGTACGTACTGGACATCCTTGAAACACAGTGAAGGCAAAAAAGAGGAATGTCTGGTGCCGGTGGCAAAGTGGTATTTTAAAGTAAAGAGTAAAGTTAAGAGTTAATTTAAGAGTAAAGTTAAAGGTAAAGTAAAATGATACCTACCTACCTAGATGGAAAGTAAAGAGTAAAGCAAAGAGTAAATTTAAAAGTAAAGAGTAAAGTTTTACTCTTTACACTTTGCCAATTGTGGGACTGGCCGGTCTGATTAATCGCATGGAACTGCATTCATTTTTTGCACATTTTTAGAATGGAGTGTTCCCGTCCAATATGCAAATACGTACATGTGTATACATTTAGGTATTTTTATAGCGTGTTTTATAACGTCGATTTGTAGAACCATGCTTAAAATTTTCTGCCTTGACTACCTATAATCCCCCCTTACATAGTTAAATTAGCTCGACGCCTTCTTTCGAACTATCCGAACCAATTGTGGTTGACACCCGTTTCAACCGCGCCATCTCGGCCGTGGACATTTCTGCCGCGCTGTGATGAAGCCACTGAAGTCAGCGTCTTCTACCACCGAATCCGGCAACTCCAAGACCGTAGTGAGAAACGGCCTTTAGAGTGGTTGATTTCCCGTTGTAGCCGAACGTCCACTTGTCGACAGCCAAGTTGAGTTTATTTCGTGGTTGCGTGTTGAAAGGGGTTTGAAATCGTTTCAGGTACTTTATTTGATCAGACACAGCCAAATATAAAAGCGCAAAGCCTAGCGAGCTTCCTAGTCGAAGTTTCTATCGCTAGCTTATTTTCGTTCAGAAGCTTGGGGTCCGCAGACTGAAGTAAAAACTTCCAAAGTAGCTAAGACACGGAAATCATGTATAGAAAAAACAGCTACAGTAATTTCCTAATACAAATACACAAATAAGTCACAAATGCAACAAATAAACATATCTAGCCGAAACAGTTGCCTCATACTGCGCGGGCATACATTCAAATACATATGGTAAAGAAATACCAAGTACAAATTGGGTTAATAGAAAACTATTAATCTTACGAGGCGCGAAGTCGGCAAACTCGGCCGATTTACTAATTTGGTTCAATTTGTCAGAAAACATTGACGCACATTGGAACTAATATAATAGGGTTTGGAAATTGTAAATAGTGGTGTAAATGTTCCTAATGACGTAAATAGAATAAGGTATATTCAACATAATAATAATAATCACTTCCTGGAAACGTATGTTGAATAATCTAACAAAATTGGGACTTATTCGAGGTAAATAGGTATTGTAATTGAGCAGGGTCTATAATATATTCAGCTTGAGCAGGGTATTATAATTATGCCTACGCGAAGGGCTTCGTAAATTCATACAGTAAATGCTAGTTACACACAGGGCACCATTTCTCTGTTAGGACGCTGGCCTAGATAATTACGCAGCACATAAATATTCACAAGATTTAATTTTATCAACTTACAAGTAAACCATGTAAATGTATATATAATAATGATCAAAAAATTACGGCGAGTCGAATGAGCCTAATTACATGTTAATACACCTAATAATAACTTATTTGACCTTTTAACCTAAACATTCCACATAAACCTATCAATAACTTATAGAACACTTTCCTAATCGAATATTCTCCATGGGTAAATAATATAGTGCAGAAAATACAATTTGCGTGGTAAATTAATATAGTGCATAAAATTGTAAAATAGTGCAAATAAGTAAATGTGCAAATATGAGCCTAATTATCAATTCTCTGTATTTCTTTATCCATCCATTTTGCCACGGTCAGCACACTCCGGGCGGAAGAGTTGCTGCACCCCGTTGTTGCAGCAACGTCACATGCTGGTGGTGGTAGGCGCCAAAGTGATGAGTGGCGTTTCCACAGTCGCCTCGGTGGTGAACGTGGTCGTGCGCGAAGTCGTGGGCGTGCGTGAAGTTGCAGGTCCGGTTGCTGGTGATGCCAACGCTGACCTAGCCTGATGATGAAGCAGGTAGTTGCCCGTGTCGCTTCCTGCGCGTTCGCGTGAGGTGAATTTGCGGATATCGGGCATATGAACACTGTCTCTGTTCCTGGCTCTGACTTGACCTTCATCAGCTGAACTTTCATCTGGCTGAACGTATGCTGATAGTGACTTTGCCATTCTGTCCTCTGTTTCTGCTCTCCTGGCAAATCTGACAGACTGTGTTGAGTTGGATCTGGCTCTCCTCTTGATTGCTGGTCTCAACTCTGTCTTGCGTACTTTCCTTTGTGGATAATTGGTCTCTTTCTGAGTTGATTTCTTGATAGTATATCTGATGGCTCTGAAGCATAGCCATATGCATTTGAACGGGCACACTATGCATTTCCATATGCATGTGTATACGCATGGTGGAATCACTGGCTTCCCTGTGGCAATTCTCCAATTGTACCACAGGTATCCTGCAGCTACGATTCCAGCTATCAGGATTGTGATTCCCAACAGCATTGCGATCGTGTTGATGATTACTTGAAAGGGTCCTTTCAGCATTCCTCCCATAAAGTTAGTGTACCCTTTTGATACTCCAGATATATAATGGCCATATGCCTTGCCGATTCCTGCTGCTGTCTGTCCAATTCCAGCTCCAATGCCTTCTATTGAATTTCTGATCACTTTGGGATCCAATGACATATCTGCTGTGTAATCGATCAACTGGTTCTGCACATGCTCTAAGTTCTGTAATCTCTGAATCTGGCCTCTGACATCCATGAAATTGGTCGCTCTGTTGACAATGTTGGTGAACAGGTGAGGCGCATCAAACGTGAAGGCCTGCCATTGTCCTTTCCATGTCATTTCGATCGGAGTCTCTGTGACATGTACCATTCCATGTGCGGACTTCCACTGTCCATGTTCATTTCTGTACAGGTGCGGTGTGGTGTGGCTGCAATCCTCTTCTGGTGATTTCTCCACCAAGTCTCTGCTGCCTGGGCTCTTGAACCACAAGGGCCCGTCTTTGTCCAATCTCATTGGTGTGTACTTGTAACATGTCTCTCCCACTTTTCCTGTCTGATAAATTATGTATGGCTGCATTTCCTTGCATTCCCAAAACATAATTGCTTCTCCAGCCCATTCTGCATGAACATCCTGTCTTCCCAGCATGGCTCGAATCCCCAGTGTTGGATCGATGCGGAAAAGCTGAGTCAACATGTCCAGCTGGTTCTTGCGAAGTTGACATAACTGATGCCATACAATCGCAAATTGTGCCTGAGTCATCTCTCTGACTACATGTTGCAGGAACTGAAACTTGGAGTTTCTGTCGTCCAATCTGGCATACAATGTTCCACTGATTGTCGACTCTCTCGCCTCCACTATCTTTCCTGGCATTGCCCATTCCACAGGCACATCTTCTCTTCTGTCAAACTGGATGAATACACCTCCTTGATCGGTGTAGTATGTGTCTCTCGGAACACATTCTGAGCCAATTGGTCTCTTTGTCTTATTGCTGTGGGAGTATGCTGCTTGCAATTTTGACACAATAATTGTCTGGCCAGATATCTCCGATTTGAATCTGCCAATTCTTTCATATGCACATTGATGCTTGAAGTTCTCTGTATCCCACACTGTAATTCCATAATTGTGGTCTCTGCAATGTCCCATCATGGCTCTGCACTGACTGAAATCTTGCAAGTCGCTGATTACAGTCTTTCCATCGAGTGAAGCCACGGTTCCTTCTTCCATGTAGAAGTTACTGACGACATTCTCTTTGTCATGGCAACACCATGAATATTCCACATTCAATGTTTGATTGGTCGTCCACACTCTGGGCTCCATTTCCACCAAAGGTGTTCTTCTGAACATCTTGTGAATTCTTGCATAGTTACAGGCTACCACGCCAACTTGCTGGTATTTCTCAAAATTGCCTGTAATGCCTTTCGCTCCCCAGAAACTGGTGTGTGTGATGATCTCTTTGATTCTGATGTAGCATCTGTATGCTTTCTCTTTCTGTGGAATCTGTCTCTGTGCGTAAAGTGTAACTTTCATTGCCTTGACAAAATTCCTTGGTGGGATATGGCACTGCACTTCTTCAGGAACTGTAAGCGCATGTCCATGCCTCCCACTGGTACAAATTTGGTACTTCTGGCTTTGTGAACTGATCACCTGTTCCACAGGATGATCCTTGATTGCGTCTTTGAATCTCTCATAAGTCTGCATTTCTCTGACAGATTTTGGTGGCCATTCTGAAGGCAAAGGCGGCAATCCATGATGCGCTGCCAATGATGGTGGCCTTACTGTCGAGGTTTCTAGAACATATGTTCTAGAAAATACTTTGCTGTAAGTTTTGCCAGCTTTTCTCAGCGTTGCTGACTCTGACATGCCTGTCAGCATCAATACCATGCACAGCATTCCAATCACCAGACTGTTGGTGGTTGCTGTGGCTTTCCCTGTTGCACTCCTCAGGACTCTATCTGATGCTGAGTTCCTCTGAGCAGGGTTTGGTACAGAGTCTCTGTTCGAGCTCTGATTTCTGACATGTTTCTGGACGATTGCTGGGTCCAGTAAATCCACTTTGACTGTTACTGCTGTCTCTGGGATATCCATTGTCTTTGAATTGATTTCCAGCGGATACAATTGATTGAGTGGTCTGCTGACCACATTTCTGTTGGCAGTTCTGACTTTTGCTGAGCGAATCTGTCCATCTTTGCTGGGCTCTAACTGCTCGATGCGACCCATCCTCCATGCACCTCTGGGCATGTTTTCTTCATAAATCAGCACAACTTCATTCACTTTGGGTTCTTGAGTTGCTGTCAATCTGCCATGTTTGTGCGTCACCTGAGTTCTTTCCCTCAAGCTTGGGATATACTCTTGATGCCACAAGTCCCAGAACTTATCCAAAGTTTGCTGGGTTGTCTCCCAATATTTCTGCAGTTTCGCTGCGTTATCCATTCTGGGCACAAATTCTCCATCTTTGTCTGCTTCAAACTGTGGTGCTCCAATCTGACCTTCCCCTGTCAGGAAGTCTTTTGGCGTCAGCACTCTGAGGCTCTTTACATCACCATAGATGTAAGAGATTGGCCTGCTGTTGATCACTGCCTCGACTTCTGGCAGAAGTGTCAACAATTCTTGCAGGGTCAACATTCTGTGCCCCACAGCTGCCTTGAAATGTTTCTTGGTGATGCCCACCATTCTCTCATAGACTCCTCCTTGCCATGGTGCCATAGGAGTAGTCATGTTCCACTGGATTTGTTGCTGTGAGCAGTAAGTCTGTACTGCTCCACTTTTGACCATTTCTGACCATTCCTTTCCAGTATTGATGGCCTTGTCAGTGCTTGTGCTGAGCACTTTCTCTGTCAATTTGAATTGCGTAGCATTGTCTGAAATCACTGCCTCAGGCTTTCCACGCCTGGCGATGAATCTCCTGACTGCGTTCAGGAATTCCTGTGCTGTCATGTCCAGCACACTTTCCAGGTGAACTGCACGTGTCACCATACATGTGAACAAACAGATCCACATTTTCTCGTGATCTTTGTCCATTTTGTACCAAACTGGTCCCAAATAATCCAAGCCCGTGTACTGGAACGGTCTGGCTCTCTGAACTCTGGTTTCTGGTAAATCTGGCATTGGTGGAAGCTGGTACGGCTTCGCTCCCAATTTCTTACAGGTTGGGCAGGTTCTGGTCACATTGTAGATCACCCGTCTGCCCTGTGTAATCCAGTACTTTTGTCTGATTGCTGCCAATGTGTGCTGCACTCCTGCGTGCATCAATTTCTCATGCTGGTCTCTGACGATCAGCTGAGTCACTGTAGCCGTTGCTGGCAACAGTATGAGTGGCACTGTGACCTCCTGTGGGTCTGTATGCTCCATTCTGCCGTGGCACTTCAGGATTCCATCCTGATGCATTTGCACATTGAGCCATCTAATCAACTGCTGGTCTGCAGCTGTTTTCTTGTTATTCTGGCTGCCTCTGTTGTGGCCTGTTGCCAGAATCTCTGCCACTCTTTTGTAATGATTTTGTTGCGTCACGTTGATCCAATATTTCAACGCAATCTCTCTTTCTTCAATACTGATAATTCCCTGTGGTTTTATTGTACCACAGATACTTTTCATGATTTCTGACAATCCATTCTGACTGTCATTTCTGCTGCGCTTTTTGTGCATTTGTCGCACAAATCTCATCACGTATACTGTTGCATCCAGTAATTTTGTCAGTGATGAGAATCTCTGAATCTCAATTCCCAATGGGTTGCTTTGCTTGCTTTCATCAGCTTGCACATTGCTGGCATCTGGGTCACTGACCACTTGCTGTGTGGCGCCCAAGTAAATTGGACTGGCTTTTGGGAACTTGAGCTCCTCTTTCTTGATTTCTGCCATTACTTCTGGTGTAACTGGCTCCACTTTCGGCTCTGGCCATTCTCCAGTCATTAGCCATTCTGGCCCCTTCCACCACAGGTTACTGCCTTCCAACTCTGACATATTCATGCCTCTTGTGGCCATGTCAGCTGGGTTCTCCAGTCCTGCGATGTGTCTGATGTGCATGTTTTCTGTCTCACTCTGAATTTTCCTGATTTCATCCAATCTGTTCTTGACAAAACATGCCAGTGGCTTCGCTGTTGTTAGCCACTTCAGACAACAGGTTGAATCTGACCATACAACTGTTTGACTGAATTTGACGTCCTTGAGCTCTTTGTGAATAAACTTTGACATTCTGCTGCCGATCAACATTGCTAACAATTCCAGCCGTGGAATTGTCACTTCTGGTTTCTTTGGAGCTAGTCTCAATCTGGAGTACAGCAGGCTTGATATGCCGCTGTCATTTTCCGTTTTCTGACATATGTATGCCGCTGCGCTGTATGCCATTGCTGAGGCATCAACGAAAATGTGCAGTTGTGCATCTGCACTACTCTGATAATTCAGTTTTCTGTTGAACTTGATCTGTCCAACCTTGAGCAATTCTGTCTCTAATTGCTGCCAAATTGCTGTCTGTTCCTCAGACAGGGGAGTATCCCATTCTTTGGCACTTGGTCCTGAATGCCATAACATCTGCAAAAATCTCTTTGCTGGCAGTAGGACAGGACTGACGAGTCCCATTGGATCAAAACATCCCGCAGTCACCTTTGCAACTGTCCTTTTCGTGGGAAGTTTGATTTTCTGGTCAGTTTCTGATAATTGTGATTGCTGAACTGTCTTTGGTGTTTTCAGCCACATCTGGTCGCTTTCTATGTCCCATTTCATTCCTAGGACTGTTGTGACATTTTCCTTGGCCACATCCGACTCTGCCAATTGCCAAGTAAAGCTCTTACTGTTGCTGTTCCATTCTCTCAGATTCATCTGTGCCTCTGTGAACAGCACTTTGGATTCCTGGTACAATTCGATTGCTTTCTGCTCTGTGTCCACACTGAGGATCAAATTATCCACATACAGATTTTCATCGATCAATTTTGCATTTTCTGTGCCAGCTTGATTCAGGTGGTATCTGACTGTCAGCGCCAGCAGCGCTGGGCTGCAGATTATACCAAATGGCACTCTGGCAAATCTGTAAATCTGAATGTTGTCCTCCATGGATGGTTTCGTGGGATCCTTGTACCACAGAAATCTTGTCACATCTCTGTCACTGTCCTGCAGACTAATCTGCAGAAACGCTTTCTCTATGTCTGCGACCAGGGCGATTCCATGCAACCGGAATCGCATCAGCATCCCTACCAGCTGTGGTAGTATCACTGGACCGCGGTACATGCACTCATTCAAGCTTGGCATGCCTGGCGGTTTTGCTGAGGCATCATATACCTCTCTGACCTTTGTGGTAGTTTTCTCTGGCGTTATCACTGGTTGATGAGGCAAAATATGGAATTTTCTGCCATCCATAATATCCTCTTGGACTTTCTCAATCACTCCTTGCTCCTCTTGTGCTTTCATGATTGCCTGAATTTTCTCCAGTAATTCTGGGTCTCTCTTGAGCCTGTTGGTGAGGTACCTGAACCTCTTGAACGCCATTGCTTTGTTATCTGGGAGTTCATGCAAATTTGGTTTGTACATGAACTTTACAGAGTACCGTCCATCTGGGTTTCTCTGTACACTCTCATTGAATTGCTTGATGGCCGCATAGTCCTCGACGAGGTCTGGCTGGTCCATTATGCCAATGGTATCCAGTCTGTCCATGTCTTTGACATTTGGTACAGGAGCAATTGACAACGGTGCTTCCTCGTACCATTTTTCTCTCTGAATTTGATGCACAATTGTGTTAACCACCACTGGATATGCGCCATCCGTGGTCCATTGATTTCTGTTGCTTGTCAACTGCCCACCTCCCATCAGCAATCCCAATTCTGATGGAATGACATACAATCCTGACGGAAGTCTGGTAGTGCTGGTGTTTCTGGACATCAAGTCCCAGAAATAATTCAAGCCCACTATAATGTCTGGCTTGAATTTGCACTCTGTCCCTTTTTCCTTGGGAATTCTGTCTGCAAAGTAACTCTCATCCGGGAAGTACTTCTGCAGGTACTTTTCGTCCTGTTCTGACACAGGCACTTTGACTTGTTCTGTGGTCAACGTCGGGACTACATCAGCCACCATATCAACTTTCTGGCCATTTCTGAGCCGCATTCTGAATTCCACTTGCTGTACTACTTTATAGTGCGGCTTTTCATTTCCGAATGTGTACACCTGGATGTGGTGTTCACCTGTACTTTTCAAATTGAGTTTCTTGGCCACTTTCTCTGACATGTACGTTCCCTGGGATCCTGTGTCCAGGAACGCTTGAATCTGTAGTGGTGGCTGTTCAGGCTCCATCTCTGTATCCATTTCTGAAGCCTCAATCACGGTTCTGGCTGTCATCAACATTGACATATTCCTGTTTACTGACAGGTTCACTGACGTATTTTGTTGCTTTGTATTTGGTTCTGTAACCACTGTGCTGGATATGGTTTCTGTCTCTACCACTTCTGGTCCAGCTTCTTCCACAGTGACACAATTCACTGTGGCCTTTCTGTTGGCTCTGTGCTGGTCGACCGGCCGTCGGCACAGACTTTCTGCCATTGTTTGCTGATTGCTGGCCATTCTGTTGACCATTTGCTCTAAATGCTGGAGTTTGCCGTCCAGCGTTTCCACTGCCATTGTCACCAAATTTCTCTGGGCACACCGCAGTGTGGTGCCTATTGGACTTGCAATAGAAGCAACTTCTTGTAAATTGACATTGATTCATGTAATGCCCTTTCTGTAGGCATCTCAGGCATCGCTCTGCCTTTGACAAAATCACTCTCCTTTCTCTGGCAGTTTTGAACTTTGGACACTTATCATTAAAGTGTAATTGCTGTGTGTCATTGCAGAACACACACGGCCTCCCAGGATTCATGAATCCAGCCTGTGGTGCACTCTGACCATTCTGGATCACTGACATGCTCCCTGTGCTGGTCCTTGGGTTCTCTGGCCCTCTGAATCGATTCCCATTGCCATGGAACCGATTATTGAATTGCTGTGCGCGTGGATTATTTCCGAATCCCTGGCGCGATTGCTGAACTGGTGCCTCAGTTTGCTGTGCATGCTGTACAGCCTCACTGAGCGCTAGCTGCTTGCCAAACAGCTTTCTGAATATTTCCACCGTCAAGGCTTCCTCAGTTCCCTGTTCCTTCTGGATTTCTCTGAGAACCTCGGGTGGCACTTTCTGTTGCAGCTGGCTCAACAGCATTGGATGTTCCACTGATTCACCCAGTGACTCCAACTGCTGGAGCAGCCTTTCAATTGCATCAAACAAAATTCTCATATCCTGACAGGTATTCCTGGCCTGTCGCAACTTCATGATATTACTCATCAGCGTGTTTCTAACCACAACTGGCTGGTCATATCTCTTCTTGAGCATTGCAATTGCGGGTGCATAATTTTCTGCGGTCACACTCCACTGATCATGCCAAATGCTGAGCCTTTCAGCAAGCTCCTCAAGTATGAGAACTTGGAAATGTCCTCCAAATCTGTCCGATTGTGAATGTGGGATTCGAACATTTGCCACCATGATCGAAATTTGACAATTTCCCCAGTAAATTGTTCAACTTCCAGTTTCTGCAATTTGACGCTCTTTGCTGTGGTTGCATTGGTTGAACTGGCTCCCGGAGCAGCTCCCTGAGCTGTCAGAGCCATCTGTGCAGCCATCTGCTGTATGAATGCCGTGTTGACTTCATACATAGTACTTCCGCTCAGTTGCTGGATCATATCTTGCAACTCTTCGATGTACACATTCATGGCTGCCACTTTCTGTGTCACCAAATCTGACATGTTTGCATACTCATCATATGCATCTTGGTACATCTTCTGTTCTTGTTCCATCTGATCGGGTTCGTCAATGTCTTTGACGACATCCCTCCATGCGTCAAATTGAGTTCTCACTGCAATCATTGCACTTTCTAATTTTGCACCCTCCTGTTTGATAGATGCAATTACTCTTCTCATTTCTGTTCTCTTATCATCCTTTGATGCTTCCGCAAATAGTTCCGGGTCATATTTGGCAAATTCTCTTGCCAATCTGCTGTCCACCCTGTGCTTTGCTGGCCCCAGGGTCTTTCTGATGTGACCCGTTGGCGAAACCATTTTTGCTGACGAATTTTTCCTTCACTGTTTCTCTTTATAGTGCGTCGCCTGTGACGCTTGGGACGCTTCTCTGCGTCTTTCTGTGCAGTGCTCTGTGCACCACAGATTTGTTGTGCCACGCACAATACCAATGCAGTCCTACAGGCCCCTGACGTGTTCTCACGCGTTGACCTTTACTGCACTGGCACCAGGTGTGTTCCTAAAGCCCCTGACGTGATTGTTTACACGCGTTGACTTCAACACACCGGTCAAATCTACCTGGACAATAAACAAGTTCTTTGCCCAGCAGTGTGCGCCCAAAGAGGGTCCGTACACACTCTTTCTGAGCGCTCTGGCGCTCTTTCTGGCACGCCTGTGTGCCTTGTGACCACGCCGGCCACTTGCTTTCCTGAGCGGCTCCTGTGCCGCTGTGCGCAGTGCTGCGCTTGCCGTGTCGCCCGTGACACGTTTCTGTGCACTCTGGTGCACTTTCTAATTCTGGGCAGTGTTTCTGTACACTGCTCTGCAATTGCGCCTGTGCAATGCAGTATTCTGGCACTTCTGTGCTGTCTGATCTGATGGTACCGAGCAGGCACAGCGTGTATATTTGATGGGAGCTCCGCAAAGCTCCTACACGCTACCAAGTATCCTAATACTTGGTTTTCAAATCCACTCTCTGTCAGCTACAGCCCTCTGTCAGCTACAGCCCTTTGTACACTGATACCCCTACTTTTGCACTTCCGAGGTATGAGTCCACTCTTACCCAGTGGAGCGAGGGACCTCCGCGAATGCCCAAAAAACAGCCCTTTGACTAGCGTGGCTCTGTGGCGATCCTGTCTCCGTCAGGTCACCCTCCCTTGGCATAGGAAGGACGTGCGAGCGGTCACTGGCGTCCGGATGTCCAGGAGCGTCCAGCAAAAGTTTGACCACCGTCCGACAATGACTCCTTGTCAAATGCCGGTGCCGCCCAGCGTCTAGCACCTTGCCAGAACACTGGTGAAAGCTGCCTGAAATCCTGACAGGTCTGTCAGAACTCCAGTGTCCTCCGCGCGTGAGCGTAGAACCGCTCCCAGGATGTAGACAGGAGTACCGTGACTTTGGCACAATGCTGTCTGCAAATCAACAGCCAACGCTCAGCCAAGGCCAAATTGATGTTCAGCAGGACTTTTGAAGTTCTGCCAACTGCCGCACAATGTTCGTTCCGGCTTGGTGATAGCACAATGTCATGCCATCACCCTGCTCGCTGCGCCATGTGATGAAGCCACCGAAGTCAGCGTCTTCTACCACCGAATCCGGCAACTCCAAGACCGTAGTGAGAAACGGCCTTTAGAGTGGTTGATTTCCCGTTGTAGCCGGACGTCCACTTGTCGACAGCCAAGTTGAGTTTATTTCGTGGTTGCGTGTTGAAAGGGGTTCGAAATCGTTTCAGGTACTTTATTTGATCAGACACAGCCAAATATAAAAGCGCAAAGCCTAGCGAGCTTCCTAGTCGAAGTTTCTATCGCTAGCTTATTTTCGTTCAGAAGCTTGGGGTCCGCAGACTGAAGTAAAAACTTCCAAAGTAGCTAAGACACGGAAATCATGTATAGAAAAAACAGCTACAGTAATTTCCTAATACAAATACACAAATAAGTCACAAATGCAACAAATAAACATATCTAGCCGAAACAGTTGCCTCATACTGCGCGGGCATACATTCAAATACTTATGGTAAAGAAATACCAAGTACAAATTGGGTTAATAGAAAACTATTAATCTTACGAGGCGCGAAGTCGGCAAACTCGGCCGATTTACTAATTTGGTTCAATTTGTCAGAAAACATTGACGCACATTGGAACTAATATAATAGGGTTTGGAAATTGTAAATAGTGGTGTAAATGTTCCTAATGACGTAAATAGAATAAGGTATATTCAACATAATAATAATAATCACTTCCTGGAAACGTATGTTGAATAATCTAACAAAATTGGGACTTATTCGAGGTAAATAGGTATTGTAATTGAGCAGGGTCTATAATATATTCAGCTTGAGCAGGGTATTATAATTATGCCTACGCGAAGGGCTTCGTAAATTCATACAGTAAATGCTAGTTACACACAGGGCACCATTTCTCTGTTAGGACGCTGGCCTAGATAATTACGCAGCACATAAATATTCACAAGATTTAATTTTATCAACTTACAAGTAAACCATGTAAATGTATATATAATAATGATCAAAAAATTACGGCGAGTTGAATGAGCCTAATTACATGTTAATACACCTAATAATAACTTATTTGACCTTTTAACCTAAACATTCCACATAAACCTATCAATAACTTATAGAACACTTTCCTAATCGAATATTCTCCATGGGTAAATAATATAGTGCAGAAAATACAATTTGCGTGGTAAATTAATATAGTGCATAAAATTGTAAAATAGTGCAAATAAGTAAATGTGCAAATATGAGCCTAATTATCAATTCTCTGTATTTCTTTATCCATCCATTTTGCCACGGTCAGCACACGCGCTGTTTCGGCCGGAGGACACTTCGGACGTGGCCGTCTTGGCCGTGGACAGTTCGGCCGTGAGCCATCTTGGCCGCGAGGACATTTCGGCCGCAAGGTATAGATTACATGCGGAAACAGATCTTTCACGCGTGGCATCAATTTAATATGAACAGACGCCCAAATATGAAATATTATGCCACTACTGGGATAATACTATTATTATTATGAAATTATATTATGAAATTACTACTGGGATTGGTTCACTACTTCAAAGTTCAAACACTATTCAAATGTTACAATTATTGATAACAATAATTCACATTTTCAGTAGGAATACTGGAGTGTCATGGGTGCATTTTGTGAATAAACAGGTAGAAACTCCAGCAACAGGATAAAATTTGCACAAAAAATATATGAATTTTTATACAATTTTTAAAAAAATACACAAAAATTCAAATTTTTATACAATTTTTACGTTTATTTTGAAATTTTCCATTTTATTTTGAAATTTTTCATTTTATTTATATTTTATTTATATATTTTTTCTGAGATCTTGCCAACCCTGCTCAGTACTCAAGTATATATATTGAGTAAACTCGGCGGACTTTATGGAAGTCATCGGTCTAAGGTATTTTTGTACAAGTGTGGTATAAACTAACGATAGGGTCACATGTGAATTTGGCCAATGTCCAAGTTGCCTTGCATTACAGACAAATATGCGCAGTTTTTATGTTCTCGTCACTGATTATGGCTGCGGAATGAAAAAAATCAACCAGAAATATTCACAAATGGTAGCCCACAGACTAGTTGATACATTTGCAATCATTTCCAGTCACTTGATTGCAGTCCGCAGCCTTGATGAGTGACGCAAGCATAAATCCTGCATCTTTCACCTTGTTTGTATAATACATAACCTGACACGTGCCAAGTTTCACATACTGGATATCTATCACAATCTTACTTTTCCACAGGAATTTGTCAGCACTGTTTGAGCAATATATCTGGCTTTCAGACTCTGTATATTGATATCCATGCTTAATCCATCTATTTTTAACATTTGAAAGTTCAATCGGTTTAAATAAACTATGAATTGAATGGGATCCGCCATTTGAATTTGAATTTGAGACATATCTTACTCGTACATAAAAGAAGGATAGCTGACTCGTTTCACATTTGCAGAGTTTAAACGTAAATATGTTTTGACAACTATGCATTCATGTCTTTCTAACTGTGGCATCTGTTCTCCTATTGTTATGCCATCACATTTTAGGCATTTGTTTTCCTATATTTAGATTCATTTTCTTATGGTAGGATTTTGAATGCAACTTGTAAGTGTACGCCCACAAGTAGATTCCCCCTCACGCACCGTCCTATTGTTTCTATGCACTTATGTATTCATTTATGCATTATGTACTCGCATGCTGCGGAACGGTTGCGTTGCGGCGGTTTTGAGGTGTTCCTTTTTGTGTTGCTTAAGTATGCACGTATGTGTTATGTACTCGGCGCTGCCTAGTAGACAGTTTGGCGCCGTTCTTTTGTGCCATTTTGTGTAGGTACCCCCCATATCTTATGCATGTCCAGCCGATATTTTGAATCGGCTGGCAGTCATTGATTTTTGCGTTTTTTTGTTGAATATTTTCCACGTTTTGGACTCAAAATATTCGTGCTAAGATTATGGAATGTGTTTGTATTTGTGCCCCCAATTTTCTATCAATTATTAAAGCTAAATCGCCTAATAAAGCGTGCTTAAAATAGAATTGGACTTGGCATTTTCATTGGCACTTGCGTTTCTTGCCACCATATTTTAAACAACTCATTCCCGCGTCTTCAAAACCCCCCACCAAGCAACTTCTTCAATTGATTGCAACCCGGCAGTCAATTACACTATTTACAAAAAACAACAACAACAAGAACAATGTGTGTATTAAACTGACCCACACCTTACATGATTTCTGTTGTTCCTGACTGGGCCATCTGTTCCCACTCCATCAAGTGTATTAAGTGCGCTTAGCGTATTACCAACGCGCCGCATGTAATCTATACCTTGCGGCCGAAATGTCCTCGCGGCCTAGATGGCTCACGGCCGAAGTGTCCACGGCCAAGACGGCCACGTCCGAAGTGTCCTCCGGCCGAAACGGCGCGGACGAAATGTCCACGGCCGAGATGGCGCGGCCGAAATGGGTCCCTACCCTGAATTGTAATAGTAGTCCAAAACCTTCAATTGGAGGCACATGTAAAATGGCTTAATTAAATTAATTCTCCCCTCTTAATGAATAAAGTAGCTTATTTCTCTGATACATTGGAGCATAACGGAAATGGTTCAGTGAGCTGCGGATATTATATGTCATTTACAGATGCACGGTATCAGCTGAGTTTTATTTCGAGCTCACTCCTGTCGAAAACACATTGCATATAATACAGTTGAAGATATATCGTATTTCTTCTAATAGAAGGACGCTCTTCTAATTTTTTCGTCAACTTCGTCAGCCGCCCTTCTATTGAAGACGCCGTTCTATTGGAAGCCGCCCTTCTATTTTTTCGCGATTTTTCTGGCAATTTTTTAGAGTTGCGCCAAGGCTTTTCAAGGTGTTACGTGAGTGCATTCAACATTCGATCTTAAAATAGCACCAAATCAATGAACCAAAGCCACTAAATAACAGTATACGCTTGTCGCTGACATTTTGTATTTGTTATGCTATTGGCACAATTACAACAGTTTCAACCCTTATACTGGAGACCGCCCTTCTATAATATTCACTGCCCCAATAATATCAAAAAGGTATACTTTTTTTGGAGACGGCTTTCCACTGGAGATCCGCCCTTTTATTAGAAGAAATACGGTAAATGATAACCATTTGCATTGACAAGGTTTGGTTTGATTTGCATATGCAAAACGTCTTGTGCATGGTTGTTTTTAGTAAAATTCTTTTTACTAAAATTGTATTTTATTTTTATTAAAGTTGTATTTTATTCTTATTTTATTCATATTTCATTTTATTTTATTTTATTTTATTTTATTTTATTCTGAAATTTCATTACTACAATAAAATGAAACCATTTTACAAAAATTTTACAAAAATTTTACAAAAAATCTGAATCTTGGATGCAAGGCCATAAAACAATGTGCACGCTAGAAGCATGCAGATGAATACAAAAAAATTTAATGTACCGTATTTCCTTGAAATACCCCCTCGAAATACCCCCCCTCAAAATGGACACTATGAAATAATTACCCACCCCCTCGAAATACCCCCCCCCAAAATTGAGTGTACAGTTAACGTACATGACAAAACTGTGGTTTGTGATTCGGCCAATGCAAAACACACGTTAAAAACTATGAATTGTTATGTTAGATCAGTGTTACACACTTATATAAGTCAATAGACTCTAGTCAATAGTCAATATATAGCGGTTATTGTTGCATTTTTCTACGTCTGCGTATGTTACAGATGACAATTTAGTACTGGAATTTCAAAAAAGTTCTGGCGAAATAATTAGCCCCCCTCGAAATACCCTCCCCTCGTTTAACCTCCCTCAAAACTCTCACGCTGAAACAATCACCCCCGGGGGGTATTTCGAGGAAATACGGTAGACTTGTGACCCTCACAGGGGCCGGATATATATATGTAGCTAATTGCTCCTCCCGATGGAAGATAGCTTAAAATTTGTTACTTTTGGGGGTGGGGGGGGGGCTTGCAGGGTTCAGTGTATAGGCTTTTTCAAGTATGGAACAAAGAAAATAGGAAAAAATCACAAATTAGTGATTTTTAGGTGATAATGTATTAAAAGATGTGAAAATTTGCAATTTTGAGCAAAAATATTTTTCAATCAATACAATGAAAGCAACAACAAGGCACCAGTTATGCAAATTGGCAGTTAAAATCTTAAGCAACAGGATAGAAAACTTTTTATAGGGTTTTACAGACACTCGAGTTTTTGTTAAATTTTACTAAAACTGTACAAAAATTCGAATTTTAGTAAAATTGTATTTTTATTTTATTAATTTTCCATTTTATTTTATTTTATTTTATTCTTCAATGTTCCATTTTGTTTTAATTTTATTTTTATATTTTTCTGAGATTTTGCCAACCCTGGTCTTGTGCAACGCACATTTTTACGCTTGCAGTATTAACGCGAGTGAAGGCATTCAATCAAAACCTTATCTAGGATAAAAAATTTTGCTGCGAAAAGTTATGATTTTGCAAATTGAGTTCTGCGCGTGACCACGATATAATTCAATATAGGTAGGTAATTAACTCATCGGATCGTTGACGAAACTCAAACTTCAGACTTTTCATTTAACTAAAGCGATTCAAAAGTTATTCCAGTGCAAGCTAAAATATGCTTCAAAGCGATGGCAAAATTCCAAGAACTAGACCGAGATTAGATAGCACAATTCGATTGAAACAAGATAGACCGGATATTTATAACGGGGAAGGTGAAAATGTATGCATTTCAACCAGACACATCTTCCCTGCGATATCAATTGCATTAGTTTTGTTTCTTATTTTCATTCTAATTAGCATGACAAGACAAAAACAGCGGCAATTAATCGTGCCAAGTGGATTCCTGGTGCCAGATGGAACTCACATTGGTGTGTTTGTCTTTTTTTCTCTTTCTTTTTCAAGCTTTCAAGTTTTTTGAGTTATTGCAAGTTCCAGCTGTGTGAGAAAATTATTACTTTTGATTTGCAGAGGATATAGAAAGGTACAGGCTGTTTGTAAAATATTGCACAGCTCAACTCAATTTGGTTTTATAAGTGTTAAAAAATAAAGTGATGTGTGCATAAGTTTTAAACACATTTACATCACGTAAAATACCTAAAGATACATGTGCATTAAGGGAGATAATGTTCAAAAAATTAGGTAAAATACTGATGCTATAATACCGTTATCATAAAAATGGTTGATTATTAATAAAAAAACTAAAAATGACCCAATTCTGTCTTTAAAAATTTATAGGTAGGTTTTATAGTGTGTTGATTGTGGCTGTTATCTCATCAGTGATAACAATCAGGTTGAGCGATATTGTCTCTTAAAAAGTAAATGCCATGGCGCTACTGAATGTAGGGTGTCGAGCGCCAAGTGCGCCACAGGAAAAAAGCAGCGGCGCCTCATATGTTGGCGCCACAATGAAAAATACTTTCCAAACAGCCCAAGTACAGAATTGCGAGAGCACGTGGAATGCCGAAAAATGTGAGCATGTGCTGGACAGCGAAAAAGACTTATGACACCATCGACAAGTGTGACGCAAAGATGGACTTATGCTTGAAACACGTTTGCGGTGGATACGCCGGTAAAAACCGAATTATTTTCATTCAATTTCCTTCTTCCCTGAATTTCATCGAAAGCGAACCCATTTCTCGACAACATCTATTGTAAATATTTATTTACATAGTGTAGGAGTTGATTGAACTGATTTTGTAGTAAGTTCAAAAAACTACTACAATAACGTAATTTCTTCTAATATTTGGAAGGCCGGCTTCCAATAGAAGGGCACGTAAAAATTTGATGAAAAAAATATAAGGGCGTCCTTCTATTAGAAGAAATACAGTATAGTATGTACCGTATTTCCTCGAAATACCCCCAGGGGGTTTATTTTTTCAGAGTGGAAATTTTGAGGAGGGTATTTCGAGGGGGGTGTTATTATTTCGTCAGAAAATTTCGTGAAATTCATAGTGTAGAATACGGCTTTAGATACCCAAAAACGGTTATAAACGTGTCCAAATAGGATAGGTATATCGGGACATAATAACGTACATCAATACACAACTTAGCATAGGTATATGTTTACCTGCGATGCAAACCAACATCGATAAAAACACCATGTATTTACATTGAATACGTGACGTATTTACCGTATTACCTCGAATTATCCCCCCTTGAATTAGCCCCCCCGTCGAATTAACCCCCTTAAAAATGGGCTGGGAAAATAATACCCCCCCTCGAAATACCCCCCTCCGAAATGATGTACCTACATCATGTATGCAATGTACATTATGTTTTTATTACTGCTAGTTTGCATTGCCGCTACACATAGATTAGCTGTTTCTGGTACGCAAATCCCTACTATTTACTACGATCCTTTCGAAAATTTCCGACGAAATCATAACCCCCCTCAAATTTTGCTGGCGAAATAATAAACCCCCATGGGGGTATTTCGTGGTAATACGGTACAACGTTCCAGATGGGGGTATTTCGAGGGGGTTTATTTTTTCCTCAGCTCAAAAATAACTGGGGGTATTTCGAGGGGGTGTGAATTCGAGGGGGGGTATTTCGAGGAAATACGGTAACTGTTTCCACGCTCACAGGAATAGTCATCGAACGGGGATGCGGCGGCGACTGTTCACGCCACAAAACTTTATGCCTTATGGCTGGCAGGAAAAGTCGATGCTATATTTGTCAAGGGAATTTGTGCAATGGAGCTGAGAAGAAATCAATCGTCACTGGACTTGGAACGCTGCCAAAAGTGATTCTAGTTGTTTTCGTGGGGCAATTTCTGTGACGTTTGTTTACACTTCAATTGTTTATAACGCCAATTTTTGCACATTGCTCGCACTTTTTATTATGTTGTTTTCATGAGAGAAAAACCTATGTAACCATCGATTGATACAAATGTATCGACATCTTTCACAGTCTCAAGACAGACTATTCATACAAATCTATACTGTTCGGCGTGATAAAAATATACATATTTTACTACATAAAATTGCCCTGTTTGCATTCCGTTGCACAGTCAAATGAATGAAAAGTGAAATTTAGTGAACGCGCCAAGCGACCAGCATATATTTCTATTCCCAAGACACTGCAGTTTTGTAAACACACTGACACGTTCACCGCGCGGAATCTATTCTATGCGCTCGCGCCCCCATCATCTGTGTTTGAATGGCTAGTGGTTTAAAACTCATTTAATCAGCTTTATCGGTGTTCCCTTCTGTTTATTTTGTGGTTTTTCCATCACTAGTCATGGTGCTTTTTGCTTTGGTGCTAGCACCGCATCAGGCACCAGCACCATGGCTCTTTTACACCACTACGCCACCCACACTAATAATGAATCAGACATGCACACCTCTGTACCATTGGCACTGCATACACTAATTAACCTAGGTCACAACTCAACTGAAAGAAATCAACACCTTGACTGGCCTCATTAACAACACCACTGATTTGATGATTACAGATAACAAACAAAAAATGTGATCATGTGTCCATAATGAAATAATTTGATGAAAATGAATTTTCACCACAGAAGGTAAACATTCAATTTTCATCAAAAAAGGTAGTTGAACACTGTTTATGGTCATGGGAAATTTGTGTTTTTTATTTACAGATTTATTTTGCACATTCATAAACATGTCTGGCCTCTGTGGTCTGTGCAAGTCTGTCCGGAAGTGCAACTATACACTTGAAACAGTGTTGATGCTTTTCTGTTGATCACGATACCTACCAGTTTTGGGATGGTGTCAACTGTCAGTGTAACTGCCAACAATAGCTTGGGCACCACAAGACTATAACCACTAATAAACTACGGCATATAGGGTGTCAAATTTTCGTTTTCTGTTTCCGTTTTCCATAGGCAATTTTTTTCCGTTTTCCGGCCGCTGAATTTTTTTTCCGTTTTCGTTTTCCATCAAAATTTTTTTTGACACCCTAATGACATAACAATATACAATTTATGGGGGCCTGAGCACCATGAATACCATGATCACACGAGACTTCTGAAGAAAATATACAAAAGTGAGCACATGCATTCCTCCCCGCGTCCATGCTCACGTTGTGATACACATCATTGTTAACACAGTACGCAGCGTTCGATCATTGGCAAATAATCGCTTTTTTGTTCTGGTTGGAAAATTGGATGGTGGTAATTCGTTTTTATTTGAGAAAAAAAATCTGTTTGACTGTGTTGGAAGGAAATGGCGATTGTTTTTTGCATGAACCAGCGCAGTGCTACTATTTTTTGAAGAATAGAATTACAATTAACCTTGGTAGGAATTTCTGGCATTTTTTTTGAGAATTTTCCACCATTGAAAAATGCTGCTAAATGCATAGTAAATAGTTAGTGTGATTGATAAATTTGATAGTGCAAACTTTCTCATATTCAGTGTTTGTCGATTGAAGATAATTTTTTCTTGAGGCACGGTGCTGTGTTCATGTTTTTTTTAATTTTTCTAAAAGGATTACAAACTGTGTAATTTCGCGCGCGGAACAAATCATGGGAGAGCTATCAATCAGGATAATTAGATTCTGCATTTCAGGCAAAAATAGGCTCTTAGGTATTAAACAGTATTCAACTAAAAATGCATATTATTATCTAGGTAGGTGTATCATTATGAGCATTGCGGCATCGTGCGCTGTTTCAACGTTTGCTGACCATAGGCTAAAGCGCTTGACATTATACACATTTGGCGCTTGACAACTCAGAACCTGACAATGCGGATTATGACGAGTTGGGAACACACCTACCCAGATGAATGAATTCCGTTCAACTTTGCTGCACGGACTTCTTTAAGAATCGCAGACTACCTTTGCTTTTTCCTTCATACATTTACTGTGAAAAACACCTCATTCAGTGTAAACAAAATCGAACAACATTCCCGTGTTTTGTGTACCATATTGCTATAAATAGAATGATATACTCTGCGGACAGGACTTATGCAGACACTTTCACAAAAGAGAAAAGTACATTTAAAAAAAGAAAAGATTTTTTGTAACAATTTTCATCTCATTAACGATGACGTCATGATGGAGTGTTTCGTTCAGAAAAGAATGTATACCGTGCGGTTTGAGATACCCTTTTAGTTACCCTTATATTTAGGTACCACCATATCGGTTTCCATAAGTTTTTTTACGGCTTCATAGCTAGTGATGTAAAGGCACCGGGGCACCGGTGCCCCGGTGCTGGGCACCGAAGGGCACCAGCACCGGTGCTGGTGCGGTGCCATTGCAATCTTCAGGGGTGCCATGCCGGTGCCGGTGCCATTTTTTTCAGAATAGCACCGGTGCCGGTGCGGTGCGGTGCCATTTTTTTGCCGGTGCCAAAGGTGCTAGCACCAGGGCAAAGTAAAAGGCACCGGGAAAGGCACCGGGGAAGGCTTCATGTGCTGTGCAATTTTGTCCATAGTATGTGCATATTCATATTTCAAAAAACAGCGATATATTTACCCAACCGTTTTTGCCTATTTTGTAAACCTCCCATCAAATAAATATACCTACTGTGAAATCCATTATACCCAATACGTGATCTGATGAGCGAATCTAAAATTTTGTTGAATTTGAAATCATTTTTATATTTTTTATTTATCTTACTTTTTTGTTCAAAATTTGTTGTCAGTTTATGACAGAGATAGTTCCATTCTCTGTACAGCAACGACTCCGATCAGTAGACAATAGTGGCTATGGACATTGTAATGAATTAAATATTTTATCTTTCATTTGTAATCGTTGTAATTGCTTCATAAAAGCGATTGCCACATCATTCTGATCATTTTAATTGCTCAACCATCAAAATCGGTTGAAAATTCATGGAAATATGCACTTCCAAACGTGAGACCATTGAGAAACTGCCCGATATTTACTTCAGAAATTCCAGCCCGGTGCGGTGCCTTTCGGTGCTAGCACCGGCAACCCGCCGGTGCCCTTCGGTGCCGGTGCCATTTTTTCCAAAAGGCACCGGTGCCGGTGCGGTGCGGTGCCATTTTCTGGCCGGTGCCCCAGGGTGCCAGGTGCCCTTTTCATCCGTTGGCAAAGGTGCCGGTGCGGTGCGGTGCCATTTTTCCCGGTGCCTTTAACATCACTATTCATAGCTTCTGGAGTTGCCATTCTCGTTTTGATCGATTTTGACACACCTTTGATCATTTTCACAGTAATTTTCATGTTTTGCCAATTTCCTGCAGCCTGATCTCTTTCATGGTAATAAAAAATAAATAAATTTGTTAGAAAAGTGTCCCATCCCCACCCCATTCAGAAGGAATACGGTATAATAGTAAGATGTCAAAAAATAAATCTAATTGATTCAGTCATTCATTTCACCTTGTCTGATTCAAGGCCACGCCGTCACAGAATTATGAATTCAATTGAAAGTCGAAGATTGTGCAGTGTATCTAATAAAAGTTCTTCAATTGGTTTGCATGGAAAATTTTGGCAGCAAAAGATGTGCCGCTAGAAGTTACGAAAAATACCTACATGTATTTATTTATTTATGCATAAACCACCGTATTTGCTTGAATAATCCCCTCTTGAAGAAGCCCATTCTTGAATGATTTCCCACTGTAAGATGAGTAAGGTGAAATAATTCCTCCTCTTTGAATAATCCCCCCCCCCCTTAAGGCGTATGATCAATATGATATACGTAACCAATTTGAAAAAGTGCCATTTTATTGTGTTAATGAAGCATGTTGAATGATTTGATATAAACTTTCTAGAAATCTTTGACAAAAATATTTCCTACCCTTGGACAGTTCAACCCTCGAATAGTTCCCCAATCAAAAACGTCTGACGAAAAATTATTCCCCAGCGGAATTATTCGAGCAAATATGGTATACTATGCTATAGGTAAGACAGGTGAATGTAAATATGTGTGTGTATGTATTGTACACATATATGTCTATGCAAATGTGCATGTGTAAACGCATTTATATGTTTAAAAAATCCTGCTTTCATAGTAGCGCCTGGAGCGATTTTCTAACAAATTCATGATTTCCAATCCTCTCCCCACGTGTGCTCAGTGAACCGTTGGATTACAACGACCTCACGTTTCCCTCGATTTTGCACACCTTTCGTTTGGCTGGCACACTTTCGTTCGGCGTGTTATTTCCATGTTGACAGTTTTCATTCCAACGTACAGTTGAGGTTTGGATAATTTTTTGAGCAAATTTTCGTGAGATTTTGTTGGATGGAATGTACTAGTATGTACTAGTCGTTAGAGTAAAATATGAACTTTTGTCAAAAAAAGTCTTTCCCTTCAGCCCAAAGTTCTAATAATAGCGCCAATAAAAATAATTGCACTGTACGTCAGTCGCTGTCGATTTTTTATTCACAAAAGTCACTTGATTTCACGGGAAATTTGAGTTAGTCCATCTTAGGTGGGAACCTGAAACTCTCCGCGTGTGTAAAAATACAATTGACTTCTGTAAATATCGATGGGTGGAATATTTATTGTGTGATGACTGAAGTCAAATTACATACCTAACTTGTTGCTGTATTTTTGTAGACAAATACCAATGTGTAAATTGGCTTACTCGCATTCAATTCCCACAATACACTGTTGTATAATTGGTCGCTTAAAAATTCTGCGGAATGTGTGAACACATTTACGTAAAAATTTTCGATCTTCTTAACGCACACTGATCACTTGCTTTTACCTAAATACCTAGGTATCGCTCTTAATTAGGTAGGTAAGTGTTGTGTGTGTTACGCTACTTTATCGATATCAATAAATTCTAGATAAATATATATTTCATGATATAAATGTAGGACACCGACATTTTTTGTGTGTAGTTCGATGAAGGAATCGATTTTACCATAAATAGGTACACCTTGCACAGGTGTTATCTTGATTGTGTCATTTTTATCTATCCAAAAATGTATGATGTTCATGCCAAATAAATATCCCCTTCATATGATGTCCTATCTTTCACACAAGGCACACTTAGATTAGTGTAAATTAGGCCATTCCCTCGATGTTCATTCTTTGAGAAACTGTTCGTCCGTGTGATTATTTGCATTTCAAATGTATTTTATCTACCTATAAGGATGATAGGATTTTCTGATGCAGTCGTTTTCGATATATTTCGAATCTTATTTTGCGTTATTTTTTGTCGAATTGAGTAGTCTGACACTATTCCAGCGCGTCATTGCCATCCACAATTTTTTTGCTGCCATTATTACCTTCATGTAACCTTTGAGATAGGTAGTGTGAAAGTGCGCAAAATACGTGCCCGATTTCTACTGCGATCATTATGCAATGTTGGCAAAATCCCAAGCATCAATTACGCTTTGTAAGGCGTTTCTAGACAATGTTTTCATCGTGTAATAACGGTAGCTGATTTAAGATTGTTCACGATTTAAAGATTTTGAAAATTTCATTGACGATTTAATTACTGGTTAAAAAGAACTTATTAAAATACTTAGACATAGACATTTTGGAACAGACGGAGCGCCAGCAATATTTTACTTTTCCTGTTTTTTCGCCTATTGTTTAAGTATCTATCTTATTCATTTATCACATAAATGATAATGAATTTTCGTGATATTATACACCAATAAAGAGGCAGGAATCAATTTCACAAATAATTTTTTGTTTGTGCAATAAGTTAGTTACCTTTGTAGACGTAAATATTTGCAGTGTTTTGTCACGGTAATCGCATGAACTTGTCTTTAGTCATTTTCGTCTCAAAAACCCATTTTATGCAGTGTTTATGAACTTTTTTTCTATCCTCTATATACCCCCCTTTGGGATAAGTGTAATGTCTACACAGAATTATGAAAAAATGATGTAAATACTTAGGTAAAATATGTTTGGTCGGCAGTTTGCATCACAGCTATACGTCGGCTTGTCAAACCATCTTAGTTGTCATAACACTGACATGTAACAGTGGAGTGAGGAGTTTTGGAGTTTTCGTCAGACGATTGCACGCGCCACCCAACGCCATGAACTCGCCCGCCAGTGTTGTAAAAAACGTGGATACCGTATTTCTGGTAATAGAAGAGCGCCGTTCTATTTTTTTGTCAAATTTTTTACCTGCCGTCGTATTGTAGGTGCCCTTCTGTTGGAGGCTGCCGTTCTAATTTTTCACCAATATTTCACACATTTTCAATTTGAACAAAATTTAATACAATAAGACCAATTATATCTAGGTAATAATGATTTGAATGCTGCCGCAATCTATTTTGTAGATTTTTGATTTTAAGTACTCAGCATAGTTGTTAAAACATAATTGAGGCGTCTACTTCTAAAAGTCGACAAGTCCAAAATATGAAAATTTCGAGCTAGGCCCGGAAACGTCATCTGGGGCTACTTACGCACATTTTTTATCATTTTCCATAAATTTTTTGACCTCACATGCCCATATGGCAAAGTGCCAAATTTGACATTTTTGGGGAAAAATGCAAAAATTTCGGGCAAGAAGTCGACAAGTCCACTGAGTTTAGAGCAAGAAGTCGACAAGTCCATCCTCTTCGTCCTTTTTTATGGGAAAAAATAGCAAGAAATGTGATATGTCCGTCATGGACAGCTACTTCTAAAAGTCGACAAGTCCATAAATTGCCCATAAGGCAGCTTCGTCGTCGCCGGGAACAAAAATGTTCTCAAGTGCAAGAAGGCGACAAGTCCATTTCCCTCCCAAAAAAACAGTTTTGCTCTGACAGAATGGAAATTTATGGACACCACATTTTTCACATAAAGGTTGAGAGCAAGGGCTGAAAATTTGACACTTTATTGTCAACATATGGAACTTAATGGAAAGCATGAGAGAGCCAAATTGGACACGCACCACGGGCCTGGAATTGGGTCTGAAACTTAAAATGCGATTTACTCAAAATCACATTTTGTGGACTTGTCGCCTTTTAGAAGTAGAGGCCTCAATTATGTTTACTCGATAAATACGTACTGCGTAAAATACATTCCCCTCAATCGCGTACTGCGTAAATCAATATGCCTCCCAAAAATACCGGTACTCACATACTTTTTGAAAGTACGCGAGTACAGAAAACGTATTTTAAGGGGACAAAAAATGTCATTTTGCCAGACAGCAAGTGACAAACATAGGAAGGACATTTTCCTAAGAAATACTTATCTGGAGAAAAGAACTTATTTGATGATCAAAAACATATCTTTGATGCATTTCAGAGTAAAAAGTGCAAAAGAACCAATTTTTACGTTATTTTTGTGAGAAAAATACTCACTTTTACGTTTTCTGTGAGAAAAAATACCTGTTTTTACGTTTTTCCTGGAAAAAATACTCATTTTAACGTTTTCTCTGGATAAATCCATTTTACTCACCGTTTACGCAGTGTAAAAGTAAAAATAAAATACTTTATATCTTCTGTACTCATGTGGGAGTAGAAAAATGTTTACGTTTACGTTTATTTTTAATAAAGTTCAGTAGTTTAAACAACTCTGGTACTCAGCCAAAATAATTTCTGCCTGCCGTTCTATTGGAGTTGCCTTCTATTGGAGGTATGCCGTTCTATTAGTAGAAATACGGTACCGTGTTTAAGCTGAGGTTTACCATATTTGTATGCCATATTTGTGCAAAACGTATATATCAATGGGTATTTATCAAGGGGGTGTAAACATTTACATTCCGACACCAATGAATTTTGCCATCATTTTGGTTATTGTTGGCATGTACAGACATAAATGACTATGCATGCACAGTATCACGTAAACATAAATATTTCGTATACTCGGCGGTCTGCAAAGTATGCGCCCAAAATTATTTATGTCTTGGTCGATAACGTGCGAGCTGGATGCTTATGTATGCACTTTCACAAACAAAAAATTATTTTTTTAAAGAAAAAGGCGGAGTCAAGTACTAATAAGGAATGTTTTTCCCGTCATGTTTTTTTCTTTTTTTGCTGGAATTATTTTAATTTTTATTAACGATGACATCATGATGGAGCTTTTCCTTCAGAAAAATGCATAGCGTGCGGTCCGTCGAGTATATCTATAACTAAAATGCCATATTTTTCATCAGTGTGTCAAACCGCAAACAACTACTGAATTGGGATTTGGGACTACCTGAAAATCAGCTGATAAATAATGTGTAAAAGTGGAAGAAAGCAGTCATTTATACGCAAACAAAGCAAATTCAATACAATGTGGAGGATTGCGGTCTATGAACACGGTTGATCTTGGTTTCAATAAAATGCCCGGAATGCAAAAAAATCCACTATTTATTCGAATTTCATGCAAATAAATTATACATATAAGGCAGGTAGATACCTTTTCCCAATAATTTTTGGCTATTTTACATGTATTTTCTGATGTACCATATATGAAAGACAAGGAGCTTTCTGGAATCAGTGTGTATTTTATAAAACTGTTATGACATCGGTTTAGATCCATTTACGGGTAGTTAATATTTACCTATGTTCCATTTTCAACCACAAACCTTGACTTGAGTGCATGTCGACTGTGTTTGTCGTAGGAGTTCGCGTAGACCTCACAGATTGTGCTGAGTGCTGACACGCAATGTTTTGTAAAATTGAGGGGTTGTGTAAAAACTCACAATTAAAAAACTTATTACGTCACGCCACCGGATGTTTGAGACAGCGCATCATCATTACATCACTACGCGCTATACATTACACAACGCACAGTTAATGCATATTTTAACAAATATTTATGCACAGTGCAAGTAAATATCACCTCCGAAACCGTATTTTCAGTCAATCGGGAAAACGTCACAAAAATATAAAAACCTATATTCTTCACAGCCACACAGTGCGGAAAAAATGCCGCCACCAAAATCAATATCACATTCTCTACTCCAAACTGCACTTCTCCTAATCACATTCAACATTTTATCCACAAACGCGATCCCGGGATGTCCGAGTTTGACCCAGCCGGAGCCGGAATACCACGACCAATTATCAAACCAGGATTATTCCGAATTGGATGCTGAAACCGATTTTACCACGATTCCATTGTGTTTCTGCGACAGATTATTGGCAGCCGATGGAGGTTTGACGGGCGACGTGAACGTGGCTTGTTTGTTCGGCGCCACTACTGATCATATGAGGGCCGCTATTAGGGTGCGTTTTGCATAGAAGCTGTGGAAATGTGCCAAAAAATGGCGCCGAGCGCGTCGCTACGATGTTTGGCGAAGTTCCAAATACAGTGGCGGCAAGCGCTAGCTAATGTCCCGGCGAGAAAATTTCATTCAGCGTCAGTGACTCCATGGCGCCCTCCATTCCATCTCATTATACAAAAAGTGCATTCCTTCTCTTATTTAATTTTTGACAACTATGGTTCAGAAATATTCAAAAATTCAGTTTCATATGTAGCGATGGATTGCGCCATTTGAGTGCGCGTCATGGCGCCCGTCGTTCTTTTACAGATGGCGCCATTGTGCAGTTTTTCTGGCGCTTTGCCATCGCTTCTAAAATGTTGTTGACTGTCAATTTTTCAGATCAACAATACAATGTCATCAATTCACCCACACAGGCGGTCAACCAGTCACGCCTTCTCATCCGAATGATCAGTCTCAATCACATCGACTTTGTCACCGACGACGGCCTCAGGCTGGACTCGGACACGCTCGCTAGCATGCCGCTGGGCAACGAGTTGGACTTGAGAATAGCCGGCTGCAACGCAGATAATTTTACGTTTGATGAGGAACTCTTGGCGCCTATCGTGGACAGAGTTACGAGATTGGAAATGTCCGAGTGTAATGTGGGTGAGTAATGTTAGGGTTGCCTGTGCGAAACATACTACTGACACTGAGTGCACCAGCTTCTATAGCCAGCGGAAATTTCGAAATGATGCCTTGTCTAATTTCTGGTGGCAAGCTATATATCAGAGAGGAAAGTGAATAGCGGAAGTTTGTGGTGTGCGTTATGAGTTATAAGTTCCAGGAGTGGGTCCCCTCCCTGGGTCCAGAAATAAACGTACAATATATTTATTCTCAAGTAAGTCCCTTGGGGTTATGCCCCTCGTAATTTTTATGTGGTTATTTAAATGGTATAAATGGATTCAATTTTTTCTCCATTCATCAGAATTTCATTAATAGATATTTTTACTTTTGTGATGATCCACTAATCATATGAAAAATCCGGTCAGATTGTAGACACATAAATATATAGGTAAGTACAAGCCAGTTAAATATCGCATCACCCCAGGATCGATTCCATCGGGTATCAGGGCGCTGAAACGCTTGCGCCAGCTGCAAATAAGCATGGACCTAACCGTGTTGAATTCAAACGACCTGGCCGGACTGCAACTGCTCGAGGAATTAGATCTGGGCGGCAATTACATGGAGTCCATCGAACAGAATGCATTTTTGCATCACCCCAAACTGAATTCACTTTGGCTGGGGCCCAAAAATGTACTGAATAATACAGTTTTTCCGGCAGTCAGACAGGCTAGCCAGTTGGAGAGATTGCTTTTGAATGGCGCTAGATTGAAAGACCTCCCAGGTTGCATTTCCGCATTTCTAATTCGAATACTGTATATACTCGAATAATTCCATCGGGAAATTATTTTTTCGTCAGACTTTTTTGAGGGGGGGACTATTCGAGGGGGAATTATTCAAGGGGAATTATTCAAGTGGGAATTTTATATTTTGTCTCCATCGACTCATTTCATGAAATATGCTAGAATAATTGTATTTATAATATTATTAAGAACATAACATGCCATTTTTGATCAAGTTATACCTAACAAATTTATCATTTGCCTAAAGGGGGAATTATTCAAGGAGAATTTTTTTCAACAGGGGGATTATTTGAGTAAATACGGTGTATCATTTTTATTTGTTGCGAAATGATCATCAACTATCAGACAACACACAGATGGCTTCCTGAGCGGTTTGAACAATCTCAAAGAGCTGTACATGGAAAGAAACGATGTTGTCAATATCTCAGCTGCAACATTCACCGGCTTACCAAACCTGCAGTTTTTGGACCTCAGATTGAATCTTATCAGAAACGTTGATCCATTTGCATTCGATCAATTGCCCAATTTGGATACGCTCCATCTGCTGGGAAATTATATTGAAGATATTGAGGAGGACCATTTTGGCCCTGGCTTGTCAAAATTGAAATTCCTCGACTTGGCATTTAATGAGATTATAACTTTGAGAAAGAATTCTTTTAAGAATCTTATTGGACTGGTTAGATTGGACTTGCAGGCCAGCAGAAATTATCCACAGGTCAGATTATTGTTTGTTTTTTGTTAGACATGTTGTTGTAAATACGAGTACCGGTGCTGGGTAAACAATGATTAGGTACTCTAATAGTCTCAGCCTGAAATAGTGGGTCAGTAGTCAAGTAGTGTGGCTACCTATTTTATAATTTCAACTGCCGAAAAACATTAAGTTAAATTTAACTCAAGCGACTGTGTGCAAGCACAACGGAAATGCAACTTCAACTTTCAAAGAAAGCATTCGTGAGAGAATTAGGTCACCGTGTGATCTGCACAGTGTAAATGCATACGCTATCCCAAAGAAAAAGTTGTTTTTGTCATTTAGACTTTGTCACAAACTATGCAAATGCATTTTTCGACGTATCACAGATTGACTACATAGAGTCCGGTGCCTACAACGGTTTGAGTCAGCTAAAAGTTTTGAACATGTCAGCAACAAATGTCACTGGACTGCCCAGCGACGTTTTCTTTCCTCTCCTCAATTTGGAAGAAATCGACTTGGCACAAACTGCATTGAAATCGTTGCCAAAGGGCCTGTTCAAACAGAATCAAAAATTGGCTGAACTTTACTTGGATGACACAGATTTGGAGACAATTGATGTGTCTATTTTAGAGGATATTCCTGATTTGAAATTGATTGATTTGTCTTACAATAATTGGCTTTGTGATGATGAAATAGCCAAAGTTATTGACCTGCTGAATCAGTGGAATATTGACAAGTGAGTGAGGATATTTACATAGGTATATTATATTTATTTACTCTACGGACCGCACAGTTAGCATTCAAAAAAATCACCTATTTTTTGGAAAATATATATAAATATATCACTCCAATATTGGAAAAAATATAAATATATATAAATCACTCTAGGTCTCCAGAAAATATAATTAAATTACTGAAAAAATAACTCTCAGCTCAAAAAAAATCTCAAAAAATCACTTGCGCTTTAATTCAATTTCCAGCAATATTCTGGGCTTTATTTACCATTTGCAAGCACAAAAAATTTACTCTAGGATACCACAGTCCATTTATTATCATTCCACAAGCAGTATTCATTTATACAGTATTTTACAAGTGAAAACATCAAGCAAATATCACAGACAAATTTAACCTTCAGTTCAACCTCAATGAAAAGTTCAAAAATATTTTGCACTGCAAATATTTAGCTCTCAACATATAGCACCTGGTTGTGGCAATGGACGTTTGACTAAATAAGTGCTCATGCTCAGCACTTTTTCATTGATGTGCTGTGAAAACTCATTTTTGGGCACATGGTAACATTTTGGCAACATTGTGATGACACTAGTGGCTCTGGTGACACCATGGTGACAGTTTTCCACAGTTGTTCCCAATATTTGACAACAGCCAACATTGTTGCATGTCACCAAGCATCATCAGTTTTCAAAAATGGTTAACTGAGCTTGCAATCACTGTAGAAATTTTTTGATCACATCAAACTGGTATTTTTTTATTTAAAGTCATGTTTTATTTCAGATAAGTATGTATAAAGATAGAGAGATGCTTTATACCTAAAACATAACCATAGAATTCATAGCAGGATGACATAAATAAAAAGTTATTAAAACAGTTTACATTTTTGTCACATACAAAATGAAAACTAATTGATAGTGATGTCACCATTTGCCATCATTTGAGTTTGAGTTGTGATCAAACTAGTTATTTGCCAACACCACCCCACCAAAATTCATGCAATATGTGAAAACTGAACATACTGTATTTCATCGAATTACCCCCTGTGGGGTTTATTTTTAGAGTGGAAATTTTGAGGGGGGTCAAACGTGAGGGGTATTTCAAGTGGGGGGAGGTTATCATTTTGCCAGAAATTTTTCAAATCCCATTACTAAATTGTTGTTTGAAATGTACACAAACATCGAAAAAAGCAACAAAAACTGCCATTTATGACACTCTATGGACTTATATATGTATGTAGACAGTATATAACCAGTTCTAACATCACACAGTCATTGTTTTTAACATGTGTTCTGCATTTCCCGGATCACAAACTGCATTATGTTCTCTATTCAGTAAATTGGGGTGGGGTATTAAGATGGGTGGGGGTTATAAGTTCATAGTGCCCATTTTAAGGGGGTATTTCGCGACAGGGGGTGGGGTTTTTAAGTTCATAGTGCCCATTTTGAGGGGGGTATTTCTCAACAGGGGGTATTTCGAGAGGGGAGGGTATTTCGAGGAAATATGGTATATAGCATTCAGTAGTGGAAAACTTGATGGAAACATGTCACCATTTTTGGCCATTTCAGTTTTTTTAAAAATCAGGGTGAAAACTAGTGTGTGTAGGCTAACAATATTTACCTGCCTCAAATACAATTTTAACCCAATAATGCTATACATGAACAGCGAGATTTTCTGGAGAAAATCCCTGCAAATTTTTCTTGCACAGATTGCATGTATTAGTCATAAAGCGCAGTCATTGCACCACAATGTATCAAGTATGAGTGATTTTCTCAGTGATTTTTTTTCAAATTGAAAAAATATATATAAATATATCACTCAGAATTTGGAAAAAATATAAATATATATAAATCACGGGTTATTTATATTTATTGTGATTTTTGAAAATATAAATCACGGGTTATTTTTCGAATGCTACGCACAGTATACACATCGTATTATTCATGTCCCATGTTGGCAGTGTGACAATGAACGTGTGCAACTTTACCAAAGTAATGAAAAAAATATTGTCATAAAAAATGTCAACATCAAGTTTTCACAGTTTCACATCATCAACATCGTGTCAAGTTTTAACGGCACCTCATTGTTCAGTATTTGACGGTAGTCGCATTCATTTAGGTAGTTTTATTTGGCGCGCTGCCAAAGTGAACCGTACAAATCAGATTTGTTACTTTTACGTAAAAGTCTCATGTGTAGCGACTAACGATAGTACATAAATACGGACTAAATGGATACACCTCATCTAATTGGCCGATGCAATAATATCCACACAATATAACTATGTACTTATTTTCGCAGAGCGCTGCAGAACAGACCGTTCTACTGGCGCAATTCCGGCCCTACAACATACTGCAATCGGCCCTACACTCTGAATGGGAAGGCCTTCGCAGACTTGGACACGGAAAGTCTGGTGCCCTACAATGGTGATAGTGATACAACGCCAAGTACACCGCCGACATTGCCGCCAACAACGACAACTGGTTACGTGTGGAACTATGATCCGGAGAGCGGGAATATAGAAGATGTGAGCTTTTGAAATGTGGTATAGTTCGCCTGGGTTTGGAAGTTAGATGCATAATGTGGGTGGGCCCGACACTGATGCCTAGCATCCACTCAAATTGGGAGAAGTCGCTACACACACTAGTTGACGACGACACCAAAATGTCAACTGGTTCCGATAACAATACAAAGCTTTTGACGTCCTGACGTGCTGACGAATTTTATTTTAATGAAAAAATGTTGAATGATGTTGCAAATGAAGCTGTGGTGTTGGAAAACATATTGCATAGTTTCATGTGCAATGTACAAAGACGTCACGAAGAATAAATTTATGTGTATACTCGGCGGACCGCAAAGTATGCGCCCAAATTTTTTTATGTCTTGGTCGATAACGCGCGAGCTGGATACTTATGTATGCACTTTCACAAAAAAATATTTAATGCTTGCGTTCATGCTCCCCAAATTAAGATTGAACACTGGTGGTCGTTCTGATTTTAGGTTAGGGAATATCAGTACGTCAATAAGTTCCTCTGTACCAAAACATAACTGACCGAAAAAATTCCAGAACTAATACTTCCAGAAATATTCTCAGGAAAACTCGGACAGCAGCAACGCTACAGGGACGATTATCTTCGCTGTGATCGGCCTATGTGTCGCTGTGATGATTGCCTATGTTGTGATACGATTTTACTTGAGAAAGAGAAAAGGTGCACAAGTGGCTGATGTGAATGAGATGCATCAGTTAGTTTGGGCTGGCATTTGGCCAACTTTTCGGTCATTCATCCATTTATTGATATGTTCGGCGGATTGCAAAGTGTGTGCAGAGTCCTACCATAATTTAATGGATAAAACCTTGTAATAAATAACGTAATTAATTTTTCCATAATAAAGGCGAAATATTATGATGAAAACTGTATAATTTTTGGTTACTTATTCAGGTCGGTTATGGTAGGTTCCCATACTAAGTGTGATGTCCGCCGAGCATACCGCAGTTGTTGTCTGTTTCCTCTCCCCAACTTGTCTTCTAAACATCAACCTTCAGATTACTATCCCATCAAATTTATGATCACTACTTTGGTGTATAAAAATATCAACAACATCATTTTTAAAATAGTAAACTCCCCCAAAACCATCAATTTTTTCCAGCCAAGGAAACAACGTGCCAAATGGAAACGCACCTCCAGTGGCAAATGGCGCAGTTCGCGCGGCACCAAATGAGGAAAAACCACCGCAATACGGAGATATCGAAATGGCCACCACTGACATTGACAATCATTCGGGCATTCAGGGTGGGAATCACGTTGAGAAGCGCACCCAAAATGGAGGTGTGCACGAAAATGGTCAGAAAGAACCACATCAAGAGGATGTGGCACAACATGACAAAAATGATGTTGATGTGGAGAAAAATAGCAATGGCTCAGCCGTGATGGCTCAGGCAGATGTGCACAACAACAAAGAGTCAGACCATGCGGACATTAAGTTGGAGTCTGATTGAAAATCTGTTTTTCGTTTGATGGAAAGTTGGCATCAAAGGATGATTGGAAATTCCAAAAAATTAGAGAAAAGTTATGGATGCTGAAATAAAAAAATGATAAAGGTTCCAATGATTCCTCTTATTTTTTCATGGTAATATGATACCAGAATGATGCCAACCTTTCTAACTCCCAGTGTGCTTGTCATTTCTCACACATTCGGGTAATTTCATGATTGTATATTAATTTTAATTGGATTGTGGCGTATCCAATGGATGCTAATTCTGTTCTTTCTTTGCCTTCACTTGTCTGAGTGACTTCATAAACTGGCTGGAAGCAACTTTATATAAATATGTACCATGATGTGATGCTCAAGTAAATTGTGTAACTTAGGCAAAAACATGGCTAAAAATTATCTGGCGAAATAACAAACCCTCTGGGTGTATTTAGAGAAAATACGGTAACTCATTTGAGAGACAAATCTCTTTGGCATTTGAAAACCCCCACGGGTTCTGAACAAGGAAACCTGACTAGAATGATCGGCATCTTAAGGTAAATAAACAACTATGTAGTGTATCTTTTGCGGTGTATTTTCATGATGTTATTTTTAAATCTTTTTCTCGCTACTAGTTTTGATTTTGGTCGGTTTTATGCTCATTACTTCATTTGAATAGTGTGCGTTCAAACTTCAAAGTTACCGCTGTATTACATAAAATTATGTGGCACTTTCTTCATAGCGTTTTTTATCTGCATATTTATCACATATTTATTTGCTTTCTTGAAAGAATCACTAGGTTATTGCATAGACTGATCAACTATTTATTTAGTGGGTGTTCAGTTACTCATTGCAAGCTAATGCTAAATTGCATACCACTTTCCATCTTTAAATCCTATGCGCGGTGTCCATTTGTCTTTTTGTAAAAACACTATTGTATTTCACAGAATACCTAATCGTTTTGTTGCACTTGAACAGCATATTGATAATGCCATAACATTAACAATTTGAATTAACACAACAATAAAATTCTGATGATCATACCGATAAAAGTCAAATACTTCCATATTTATTTGTAAATACATAAAATAGGTAAATATATGCCTATCATGTGTTTGAAACAAATTGTACTCGTAATAAATAATAGTATACAGTGCACATGGAGGAAACGAGGCATACGCAAATCGATCAAGTGTGTTTGCTGCTTGTTGCCAACACAATCTACTCGCAGCCAAGCTTTTATCACTTGGCACAGACCGGAATTTTACGCCAAGCTTGAAAAAATCCACAAAGTGATCATCGGACTTCGCACAGGCGCCACTCCCAGACCCTGTAAGACGCCTTGTATAATGTCAAATGTCATGCAAAGTGTCAAGAGTCATGGAAAATACACTGGAAAATGGCAAACGTACGTTTGCCATCCTGCAGGGCATGCCAACACGTACGTTTGTCATTTTCCGGAATATTTTCCATGACTTTTGACGCCTTGCATGACATTTGACATTTTACATGGCTTTTTACTGGGTCTGGGAGTGCCCCCCAGGTATAATAACCTCAAAAATGCACTCAAACAACCCCAAGTCGATCGTGAATTATATATTCTGTGTATTTCTCGTGATTGTAACGGAATCACTGCTGTGTGAATCATGCTTCAAACCGTCGGCCAATTTGATCACATGCATGGCTGCTTGTAGGTGGAAGGTAGGCTTTTTATGCGTACCTTTGTATTTAAATTCGATTGTTGGAGAAGCGTTTTTGAGAGTGAGGCTTGTACATAATAGGACACAAGTCAAAATGTTGCCAAAATTGTTTTTGAAGGGCATCTCTATATTTTTTGTGTTAAATACACACTTTTTTTCGTGGTAATCTTTCATCTTTTGTAACACGTCAAGACAAAGGTAGAGTTGTTAAATGTACCGAACTTTTTCCAAAGTATGTGTATGCGTAAAGTATACAGTAAAGGGAGTTTTTTTTGTAAAAATTAAAGTAAATTTTTAAATGTAAATTAAATTTTTTGACTCATGAGTAAATAAAAGTAAAATACGTTTTACCCAGAAAGCGTAAATGTAAGTATTTTTTCTCAGGAAAGTGTAAAAGTGAGTAAAAATTACCTTTTCTTTCTGGAAAATGTACATGGTCGGGCTGAAAACTCCCCGGGCAGTGCTCGCCATTCGCGCTAGGGGTAAGCTACGGTCATAAAATTTTGACAGGTTAAAATATCAGGTATTTTGAGTTACCACCCAAAATTTCACCCCTTTAGCTCCACCCACTGCGGAACTGTGGGGGTTACAATTTCGGTAATTTTGTACTGGTGTACAAATGGTGTTCTAGCTCAATGCTGCTTCAAGTTGTGATCATGAAACTTTGGCTAGTGTAAGCCACCAGTGTTGGTAATGTGCTGATAATATGCAACACTTTTATCAACATCATTGCTATTAAGGTAAAATTAATTTGCAGATCAGGGTGATGTGCAAGAGACGTGGGAACTGTGAATGATATTTTTGTTCATCATCTGAGATCATGTTGTAATGCAGTGATTTTAATGTTGTTTTGAAATGTGCAGTAAGTGAGTTATGTGTTTAAAATTTCCCTGTTTCATTACTAATCTGTAGTGGACACATTACTTGTGTTCAACAGCAGTGTGCATGCAAAATGCATCCTGTATTAACCACTTTTTGAGAAGGAGAGGCAGAATGATGAATTTGGTAGCGAAAGTAGTGACAGTAATGACAATATGAACTAGGCTTATGATATCATAGCTAATGTAGGTTAGTTCTGACACATTGCCAACACTGGTGGCTTACACTAGCCAAAGTTTCATGATCACAACTTAAAGCAGCATTGAGCTAGAGCACCATATGTACATCAGTACAAAATGACCGAAATTGTAATCCCCCCACAGTTCCGCAGTGGGTGGAGCTAGAGGGGTGAGATTTTGGGTGGTAACTCAAAACACCCGGTATCTTAACCTGTCAAAATTTTATGACCATAGCTTACCCCTAGCGCGAATGGCGAGCACTGCCCGGGGACTTTTCAGCCGGACCATGTAGAAGGGAGCATTTTGAATGTGTTGACCCTGGACAACAAAAATGTGTCTTCTTTCTATTAATAAGTATTCTTTATGAAAAGCTGGGGTCTCGAATGGCAAAAGTACTCTTTCTGTACTCGCAAAAATTACTCTGCTGTACTCAAGTATATTCTAAAAGTAAGCATACATGCACGAGTACCCATAATTTTCAAAGTATGCGTATGCATATTTACTCGGTACTTGAGTATGCGTACTTTTTGAGTAATAGTAAATACGCATTTAAACAACTGCGGACAAAGGTTATTGAACGGCCCCTACGAAGCAACGATGGAAAGAACACAGAAATTGGACAGAGAAACTCATTCAGTTTCTGTGTTTTTGTTTTACACAGAAACACTCACAAATTTTGAAAAACTCAAAACTCAAATGAGTTTTTTTTGGAGAACACAGAAACACAGAAACACGGAAACACAGAAAAGTTTTTTGAGTTTTTTGAGTTTTTTCAGCGAAGTGGTTGAATTCACATGAATTCAGCTAAACTAATTCAACAAGATACGATATGCATGTAAAGTATATGTAAATAATATGTACATAAATGAAGGGTGTGCTTCTAAAAGTACCGATCTACAAATTTTTCAAATTTGAGTTAGGACCATTTTTAGGGTCCCCATAAAAATGCGCTTCAAAAATATATATAATATGTGGGGGGTGCGAAATTCAATTTTGAGATATGAGGGGTCGAAAAAATCAAAAAAATCGCAAAATACAGTTTTTGAAATTTTAAAAGTACCGATCTACAAGCTTTTTCAGCTTTTGTGTCTTTAAAAGTACCGATCTACACACTTTTTTCAAAATTGTTCTTATCAATGTACTGATCTGCACATTATTTTTTGTGCTTCTAAAAGTACCAATGTCAGATCGGCGTCCGGTTGCGCAAAAACTCATTTTGTGCTTTTTTATTATGGGTAAAAGTACCGATCTACAGCTTTCTGATTTTGTGCTTTAAAAAATACCGATCTACACGCTATTACCAATTTGTTCCTTTAAAATGTACTATGGTGTATTTATTACTGCTAATTTGCATGGCAGCTACACATAAACTGTACTAGATTGTGCAGCTATCTACACATTTATTTCAAATATATCCTGTTTGTACACATTTATAACCTGTTTTGGGTATGTAAATGCCTACTATTTACCATGATTGTTATGAAATTTTCTGACAAATAATCACCCCCCCCCCCTCAAATAAGCCCCCCTGTCAAAATTTGCTGGTGAAATAATAAACCCCCATTTCAAGGTAATACAGTAGTTGTAGTTAAAATCAATTCTGTAGCATTCCATACAGTGCACATCCATTGAAGAATTTTGGAGTACTGCCTAAATTGTTATTTCTGGGCATCTTGTTGATGCTGGTGTTGTGATGTGGATGTCCTCATTGGGGACATTTTTATGGACTTTTTCAACACTTGAATGAATACACAGATGTTATGAGCTGCTAAAACATGTGCAAAACCAATATTTTATAAGAAAACCACTGTTTCCACATTGAAATGCTGTAAATCATATTTTTTGGAAAAACTCAAGTTTTTTAGTAAAAAACTCAAAAAACCTGAGTTTTTACAAAAAAACACAGAAATAAAAACAGAGTTACTCAAGTTTTTTTTGAGAAAAAAACTCAAAACACAGGTATTCATTTTTGAAAAACTCAACACAGAAAGTGTTTTTTTTTGGAGAACTTACCCATCGTTGCTACCAAGAGTCCGAAAGGTAAAATTGAGCCCTCTACTTCTAGAAGTCGACAGGTCCACAAAAATTTGATTTAGAGTAAATCGCATTTTAAGTTCCGGACCCAAATCCAGGCCCGTGGTGCGTGTCCAATTTGGCTCTGTCATGCTTTCCATCAAGTTCCATATATTGACAATTAAGTGTCAAATTTTCAGCCCCTGCTCTCAACCTTTAGGTGAAAAATTGGGTGCCCATAAATTTCCATTCGGTCAGAGCAAAACTGTTTTTTGGGAGGGAATTGGACTTGTCGACTTCTTGCACTAGAGAACATTTTTGTTCCCGGGGAAGCCGAGGCTGCCTTATGGGCAATTTATGCACTTTTCGACTTTTAGAAGTAGCTGTCCACAGTGGACATATCACATTTCTTGCCATTTTTTCCCAAAAAAAGGAAGCGGAGGAATGGACTTGTCGACTTCTTGCACTAAACTAGGTGGACTCGTCGACTTCTTGCACTAGAGAACATTTTTGTTCCCGGGGAAGCCGAGGCTGCCTTATGGGCAATTTATGCACTTGTCGACTTTTAGAAGTAGCTGTCTATAGTGGACATATCACATTTCTTGCTATTTTTTCCCATAAAAAAGGAAGCGGAGGAATGGACTTGTCGACTTCTTGCACTAAACTAGGTGGACTTGTCGACTTCTTGCCCGAAATTTTTGCATTTTTGCCCAAAAATGTCAAATTTGGCACTTTGCCATATGGGCATGTGAGGTCAAAAATTTTATGGAAAATGATAAAAAAATGTGCGGAAGTAGCCCCAGATGACGTTTCCGGGCCTAACTCGAAATTTTCATATTTTGGACTTGTCGACTTTTAGAAGTAGACGCTTCAATTATGGAAGTGAAATGTCCTCTGCTTTATCCAACTGTCCTTACTATCAACATAAACCACATTAAACACCCAATTAATTTTTTATATATTTTTTCACAGCGCCCACTTCCCGACCATCGAAGTGCGGTCGGCTTGGACTGGCAAATACCCGAGGATTGTGAAAAACTGTCCGCCTATTTCGATTGCGCTGATTACTGTGCACAGAATGATCCAGCTGGCAGGAATGCCACCGTTTTGCGGCCGGAAGAACAAATTACGAGAATTGTGTGCGAAAACCAAGAGTTTAGAAGAGTCTTTGAGAATAAATCCAAGTGTCTCGATAATGTGGAAGCCATTGCAAAAGGTTGTTAGATTCTTGTCGATAAGCACTTTTTCTTTCAAGTCACATTTTTTACTTTGGTGCAAATAGCTCACCCCAGAAACAAATTCACATTTGATCGTTCTATCCAGGTGAAACATGTGATGCGAAATGTAAAGGCGGTGCCAAGAAACTTGACAGAGCTGTCAATGGATATGCACTTAAGCTGTCCTCTGACTTGAATGACTTCTATGCACTTTTAGGTGATTTTCATTTTTATGTCTTTTTCTTTTTAACAGTCTGTTTATCAAAATGAGTTCTGCCTTCAAATTCATTTCAGACAAAATGTGCCTCCATTTTAGATGTCAATTGACTTGCAGAAAGTATCTTATTTACGTAGCTGCTGAATGTGATAATGAAGATGTGCAAGTGTTGGCTGATGTCCAACAAAATATTGCAGTTCAGATGTTGGAGACCTACGCTCGGGCTGTAGGAGGTATGTTCAAAGTACCTAAGGTGTATTCTGATATTAGCTTCAAACTTGGAAAATCAGTGGTTCATTTTCATTTTTAGACACCATGGAAGATTTGGGAAACAATGCTGCTGCATGCAAAGATTTCCAATTGGGTTGATTGGTGAGATTGGTAAATGATCGATATTTATTCTCCGAATATGTACCTATATTGAGTTTGAGGTCACCTTTCAGATGGCTTTTCATTCACTTAACATTGTTACTGCCACCATTCGAAAATGTTCTGTTTAAAATGTCCTTTGAATTTATTTGATGCTTTATTCATATCTATCCACGTTTTACATTTTTGGAATACATTTTACCTACTTGGTAAATAGGTAGGTCTTTGGAACATATGTTGACATTTTGTTTACAATTTCCAACAAATGCATTTTTTTAGACTCATTGACCTTTTAAAATCTAGACATCACATTAAAGATTTGTAAGCCTAGATAAATTTAATCTGTGAAACAGTCCAAAAAAGTAGTATGCCTTCCTTGACGCATGTCGCGAATAGTAAACTAAAAGTTTGGCACGGATCCAAAAAACGCAACGTCAATTTATTTCGCTTGCAATTTCAGAGTGAATCAAATTAACGAATAAGATGACAGACTTTTGCCATCAATTTCGAATTTCGAAAAAGGGGAAAAATAGGTAAATAATAGAAATTAAGATAACGATCTGGCAAAATGGCTGAAAAATCTCAAAACATCCAGGCAAATCCCAGCGCGGGGATTTATTTCTTTTAAAAATCCAACACGATCTTGTTGCACACGGCAGTTTAAAAAATATTGTATCACCACTTCACGTACACGCAAATTTCTTGTCAAACAAAGTTCGCAGATAGTGCAAACTTTTGCCCCGGCGATCGTTGTAAAGCGCATGTATTTATTTACCACAGCCGGCCGCCAGTAATGACAGTCACATGCAAAACACCCGGGAAATTTACAAAATCTGACTCATCAAATCGATCGATGTTATTTTCCGGGGCGAATTTTCAGTTGGTTTCTCCACACAAAGTCTATGGATCTACAAAAATCTCACCGATAATGGCTATAATATATTTGACTAATTTACGCTCAATAATAATTGTGATTCTGACATTTATCGCGTCGTACACGAGATGTGACGAAACAAGCGGCCTTGTAAGTTAATGCTTTAAAATAAAGTGTTATAAATTATCATTAGTGGTAGAAAAGCGCCAGAAAAAAGAGCACCAAGCGCATTTGGAAATATGGCGCCAAGAGCGCCACAGACAAAGGGCGCCACGCGCCATGGCGCCATTTGGAAATAGGGCGCCAAGCGCCTGTGGCGCCATTCGGAAACGGGGCGCCAGGCGTCAAGGGCGCCACACAAAAAGGGCGCAAAGCGCAATGGCGCCATCACTAATTATGATGTGAAAAGTACGACAAAAAAAAGAAGTCTCTGTACCCAAAATACTCAGCTTTTCGACGATACTGCGCCGGAAACTGAAGTGGCGCTGAGTGAAGATGATTTCAGAATGGCAGAGAGTGGCCCCTTCTCGCTGAGAACATATATGCTAATGACCGGCTTTTTAGCCAACCAAACTGAAAAGGCTATGTATTCAGCGGACAAGTTTGAAGGCGACATAGCAGGTTTGCAGGCGAAATTGAACGTCATTTCTTCAGCACATCTAACAAATTTCATGGTTTACCGTAGATCCTCGAACAAGAACCCTCCCCCTTGAATAACTGTCTCCCTTGGATAACTCCCCGCACTTGTATAACCCCCCTCTGTGATAGCTGGAAAAGATGTTGGGTCAAATAAAAAAAACAATCAATGTCAGACAGACCTAATAAAGCTTTGCCTGGGCCCATGCAAAATAATCAACTTTGCAGGCGTGCGCTTGGGTGAATCTAATCAACTGATTATTAAAGCGACACAAGGCTATGTCGTCACGAATCAGGATTCAAGTTTAGTTGATCGCCCATTAAATAATGCGGTCAGAAATGAAGTCCAGCTGTGGCCAGGTGGCATTTTGCCCTATGCAGTTGATAGCAGGTTTAATTTTGAAAGGTTGGTATAGTTGGAGACATGCCAGTGGTTATTTTTAGAATGGACTCTTAGTGCCTGGGCAAGCTGTAAACAGATTCCTTCTGAAAACTGAAAATTTGAAAGAATTTTTTTTATGTGATGTAATTTCAGGACATTTTTAGCATACCTAGTTTACTCAAAGTTGCCACAATTCAGAAAATGTCACAAAATAACACCATGTTATTCAAAAACTGTTTCCCACATTATCAGTTTCCTAAAAGAATAGTTTACAGAACAGTATGAAATTAACAAAAAGTGTATGTTCCACTCCCCATGCAGCAAAGCAATAATTGCCTCGGCGGTGACAGAAATTCAGGACAAAACATGCATAAAATTCGTGCCTCGCGATCCAAAAAAACACAATGACTACATCTACATCACTTCGCATCGTGGCTGCTACTCATATTTAGGCAGAACTGGTGGCAAGCAGACCGTGTCATTAGATATGTTCGGTGGGTCAATTAAATTTTAGTTGAAAAGTTTCTCACATCACATTTCGACCATTTTTAGGTTGCGTATACAAGGGCGTAGCCGAGCACGAGTTTATGCATGCGCTCGGCTTTTTGCATGAACAGTCGAGAACGGACAGGGATGATTACATTGAAATCTTGTGGCAGAATATACGCCGCGGATTGGAAAGTCAGTTTCTTGATTACATGTGTACGAAGTCACGTACCTATTTTTAATGTCAATTATTAGCATACCCTAAATCCTCGAATCATCACAGTTTTTACGGGGGTGTTTTTCAAAGGGGGAATTCAAGGTGGATTATTCAAGGGGGGTGAATCACGGGGGGGGGTCTTATTCGAGGAGTTGCGGTACCTACATATTTTTGTGCTAGATTGTATTGGACATAAAATCCTTATCAATCGACACCAGATCTTGCTATTTTGAAAAACAGCATCAAACAACTGGTGTGCCGTAAATCCTCGAATAAGTCCCCAAGGGATTATTTTAGGGGGGACTTAATCGACGGGGGACATATTCGAGGATTTACAGTAAAATGAAACCACAATACAACTGTAACGCTTTTTTATGCAACTGTAACGCCCAACGATTTTCTCAGGCCAGTTTAAGTCCTACTCAGCGGAAAAAATATCCGATCTGGGCACCAAATACGATTTTCGCTCAATCATGCACTACGGGCCAAAAGCGTTCAGCAAAAATGGCGAGGCTACTATCAAAGCAAAAGTCGCTAATATGAGCTTTGGACAGCGGGAGGGAGTAAGCGAGAATGACGTCAGAAAACTTAGAATCTTATATAAATGCGATGATGGTGGGTTACCAGAGTTTTAACAGCGGAAATGCTACAAAATTTCACCTCAGTTTCCAGTTTCAGGTGAAGATGACGTCACATCCTCAACTGCCGGAATCGGTGGCTTTTTCATTGGTTTACTGATGGGTGTCGCAACGCTTTTACTTCTTGTCTGCATGTATGTTTCGTTCTACAGATGGCTGACCCACCAGTGGCCGACGGGAGAAACATTCAAAAAGTTTGTGTGCATTGCCGAAAAATGTCTTATTTTCAAAACAGGCAAATTTCCCACTTTGTCAAGTGATAACTTAACTGTAATTATCACTCAACGAACTGTGAAATTTCAGCCTGTGAATATTTCTGCGCGGTGAAAATAATCCAAAAATATCCATGCAGACTGGTGACTCCATCACAATGGAACCATGACCGAAAAGCTCCCCAACCATACCTCAAGAACGAAACACAAAAACAACACAACGCCCCATATGCTATAAAATGTACAAAACCGGTGCCAGTGCCGGCACCACCACCAAATATCAAAGCGCCCGAAATACCTCAAGACCCAATGCAAAATGATTACAATGAATGTTGGTATGCATCTACCGAAATCCGCGCAGCGCCCTATGATCCAGTCAGTACAGACAATTCTCAACATTATTATGATGAAGTCCACCATTATGATGTACCTGCCAATGACTTGAATGGTGTGTGAATGTGTTTTTGTGCAAAATATAACATTTCACTTGGGAGGAGCTTTTCACAGCCAGGATACTTGATACTTGATTGTCAAATACTTGTCACAGCCAGGAGTCTCCTATGGGGGGTTGGGGGTAGGGTGACAAATTTCCGTTTTCCGAAGGCAAATTTTTTCTGTTCCGTTTTCTGGCTGCTGAATTTTTTCCGTTTTCCAGCCACTTAATTTTTTTCCGTTTCCGTTTCCGTTTTCTGGCTCATTTTCTGTTTTCCAGCTCAAGTTTGTTTTTTCTGGCTTTTTTTTCTCCATTTCCGGCTCAATTTTCTGGCTTTTTTTCCACCTTTTTTCCATTTTCCGGCTCAATTTTCTGTTTTTCCACCTCATATTCCTTTTTACCCCCCCAACCGCCCAACTATCTATCTATCCCAGAGGCCGCTCAGCTATCTACCCAACCACCCGGAGGGTCGAAATGTTAGAGACCCCTGGGATGAGCCCTAACATTACTTTGTTAGAAACAAAAATGTTTCTGATTCCTAGCAAATACTGACAATGAGACCATGACACACCGATCCTGAAGGTTCCCTGATCTCGAAAAAATGTCTATCGTATAAGTACTTGGCGATCCCCAAATTATGCGCCCAAATTTGTGTTACTTATGTCATTATACTTATGTCTTGGTCGATAACGCTCGAGCGGGATACTAATGCATGCACCTTCATAAAAAAGGCGGAGTTGCGCACAAGCGGTTTTCCTCAAACGGGTTTTTCTTTTTTTTCTTTTGAATTTCGATATTATCAATGATGACGTCATGGTAGTGTTTCCTTTGGAAAAATGCGTGCAGCATGCGGTCCGTGGAGTATAGAAAATCCTCCAAACCAAACCGTCAATCTGTGTTCGCCACAATTTTCACACCTTAAAACACATTTTAACACAGATGAGCCATTGAAGAACCACGAGCCGCCAAAGCCTAACAAACCTCCAGTGCCCAAGAAACCACCGGTTACCTCGAGCAAGCCTGGCTGGGTGTCTGGCGTGGCCGCAAAATTCAATCAGTGATATTTAGGTTGTGGCGATGAAAATGATAGATTCAAAAATAAATATGGGTATGCACATTTGTAAAAAAAGTTATCGAAATGGATGTGGATGGTTGGGAAATGGGGGTGAACAAATGTTTATTTTGCTGTTTATTATTGGTTAATTTACTCCATTCTCGTTAGTATCCAAATATGTGCACAGTATACTCCGGTTACTTAACACCTTCCACCGGTGGTTCCCGCTGGAAGTGTGCCAACGATGATTAACACGTGCTAGTTTCATAAAAAGATGACAAAATTGATTTTTGTCATAATGTTATTCATTAACATATTCACATCGATGAATTTTTTCATCTTTTTACGGAAATCGCATGATTTAATACCCATTGGCACGCTTCCAACACGAGACATATATCAGTGCGAGGGTAGAGTATCATGTCCGCCGAGTATACATACATATTTATGTGCTCCTTCTATTGGTGATATTTACTCACATTACATGTGCGTTCTTCATGAAAATATATTTAGGTATTCAAGTGAGTCTCAAATAACTCCATTATCAAACTTTCATTGACTTAAAATGCCCTGTAAAATGTGAAACTTATACTAATTAGGTATATTTGAAAAGTTTGTTACAATAGGATTTATTTGATGGCGCTTTATGCCTTATCGTTGCCTAGTAATGCTTTACACTGCCTAACGGATTGCCCAAAATCAATGTCAATCAAAATTTTTTAATGTTGAATAAACAACTTTTATCGCCATCAATTACCCTCAGCCTCAACTTTTTCATCTTGTATTTTAAAGTTTATTATGCTACCATATGATAAATCACCAAAATTATTCACTACGCATGTTAGATTGTGCGTTATTGTTCAATATAAATGGTCTGTAGTGATACTGTGATGATATTGTTTGAACACAATTATTTTTTGAGCTTACAAAGCTAAATGAAAAGTACCTAGGCCGTAAAGCATTGCAATGCACTGTTTATTTTAAGACTATTTGCATAAATACCGCATACTGTACGCACAGAAAATTACACCTTTCAAACTCAAAATACTTTTTATTCTTTTCATTGGATTCTGAAATATCCCAGCAACGTAACACAATACTCTATGCATTTCACAACGATACTTTTCTCATTGGAATTCAAGAAAAATAAACTTTGATCATTTGTTGTCCCAGTCCCACTACATCGTCGTGTGTGTAATTGATCAACATGTCCAGACCATAATTGAATGTGCCGCGGTGCTCATGTGAAATAGTACTGGCCCTAAAAACTCGGCTAATTAAATAGACAGAACCAACTTCTCTTGTACTGCATACTGTGGTGCTAGGTGCATACGCATTAACACATTATTAAAACTGCGCAGTTAAACTAGGGTTGCGACGAATTTCTGATTCTTAATCCCGACTGCAAATTCCCGACAAATTTTGAAATTTTCCAGTTTCGATCTTTTTCTCGAATCCGACATCCCAATATATTCCATTTCGTTGCTGGTTCAAAGAAACTACCGAATTTCCTCAAAATACCCCCTTTGAATAAAGTTTTAGTTAGATGCAGAGTTTGTTACCTATTATGTCATTTTTATTCCGGCTGACACAAAGTACATTTGACTGAGTTAAATAATTACAGTACAATATGAAAATGTGAGAAATCTCAGTGATAACTGAAATTTTGATCCTGTATTTTACACCGCAACCAAAGCTCCAATGACACCGAAATTCCGGTACCCCCTCAATTTTGAATAAAAATCCCAATCCCGATCCCAAGAACCGAGTTTCCATTGTAAATTCTAGCTGGCATTCTCAGCGATAAAACAACGGGAAAAATATGCACAGTTCTTAGAAGGACCGGAAACGAAAGATATATTCATTTGTGCCCGCCAATTCAAGGATGATCATTGGGTGGTGTTTTGGCAAAATGTGTGAATTTCAGTTTGAATTGAAATTTCAAAGTCTGATATACAGTCACAAAATATTCATGTAACTTATTCTGAAAAATGAATACACGTTATGTACAATTTGAAAAACCTGTAAATACAGGTTTTCGAGAACCCTTCATAATTCATATCGAACAATACTGAATAGTGAAATCAAAATCTTTAGATATCATATGAATTTAAAGGTCATGGGTAGTTTTCTCTCAAAAATATAATGTATCCCACATCATAGTTGTAAAAAATGCTGAAGTTTTTATAAAGTATGGGTATGCGTAAAGTATTTTGTTTTTACTCGCCCCCCCCCCCCCCCCGAATACAGAAAACATAACGTAAATTTGTATTACTTTCACTCGTGAGTAAGTGAGAGTAAAATATTTTTCCCCAGAAAGTGTAAATAAAGTAAAGTATTTACAAGTATTTTGTTCCTAGGGAAGCATAAAAGTGAGTAAAATTACCCTTTCTTTCTGAAACATGTAGAAGGGAGCATTATGAATGTTTAACCTGGACAACAAAAAGGTGTTTTTTTCTATTAATAAGCATCCTTTATGAAAAGCAGGTGCTTCGAATAGCAAAAATACTCTTTCTGACTCTGTACTCACAAAAATTACTCTACTGTACTCGAGTACTCTCAAAAAGTAAGCATACAGGCGAGTACAGGTACTTCTTTCAAAGTATGCGTATGCATATTTACTCGGTGCTCGAGTATACATACTTTTTGAGTAAAAGTAAATATGCTTTAACAACTGTGTTCTACATAGGGTGTCAAAAATTTTTTTTTACGGAAAACGGAAAACGGAAAGGTAAAATTTTTTCACTTTACGGAAAACGGAAAACGGAAAGGTAAAAAAAAAATTTCTGCCGGAAAACGGAAAACGGAAAGGTAAAAAAATTTCACTCAGCGGAAAACGGAAAACGGAAAGGTAAAAAAAAATTGTCGGCCGGAAAACGGAAAACGGAAAAATGAAATGCTGGAAAACGGAAAACGGAAAGCAAAATTTTCACGGAAACGGAAAAAAATAAAGTGAAATTAGCACGGTAATAGACAAATTTGCAGAAGGAAAACCTGCATGCAGGTTTGCCTGTTTGGCTTTGATTGTGGTAGCTGTACATTCTGCAACTATAGATCATGCCTGTAACTTCACTTGTAGTTCAAGCTTAACTGAACCAACAAAAAATCATCAAAAAGTAGCCATAGTGGCCATAGGAAAGGAAACACTATGACAATTTCACAGTCTAGAAGCAGTGGGAATCACTGATGACCCCTATGCAATTGATGACAACATTGCAGAGGAGATGATAATAAATAGCATAAAATTCAACGACAACAACAAACAATACTATATTGACTGGCCATATAAAGAGAGTATCAGTGACCTGCCCACGGGAAAAGCAGAAGCCTTGGTGCGGTTTAAATCACTGATAAGAAGATTCAACAAAGATCCAAACTTATTTGAACAATACCGGAAAGTTTTGGACGACCAACTAGAAAAAAGAATAATTGAGATCTGTGACAACAAAACAGATAACAAGGGGATTCATTACCTGCCACACCAGCCAGTAATCACACCGGGCAAATCGACATCATGCAGAATTGTGTACGATGGGTCGGCAGGTAAGCCCAGTTTCAATGAGTGCCTTTTTAGAGGACCAATTACAACACCATTAGCACTGGGCCTACTTCTGAGGTTCAGGGCAGGCAATCTAGCATTAATTGCCAATATTGAAAAAGCATTTTTGCAAATAGGATTGCATGACCAAGCTAGAGACTGCACATGATTTTTCTGGCTGAAAGATGCCTCAAAACCAGTAACTGAAAATAACTTAATAGTACTTTGTTTTAAACACGTACTGTTTGGACTTGTCTGCAGCCCAGCAATTTTGGGAGCAGTCATAAAATACCATTTAAATGTGACAATAAACAACATGAATGAATATGAAGAAAATGAAGGGGAACGAAACCAGTTGGTGATGATAATAAACAACATTTACGTCGATAACTTCATCATGAGTGTCACGAATGAAGTTGAAGCTTTAGAACTATATTACAAAGTCAAAGCTTTATTTAACCAATGTTCTATGAACATGAGGGAATGGCTGTCAAACTCCAGATCAGTCATGAATGAAATAGCAGAAAACGACAGGAGTCCAAAGGTGAATAAAATTGTCGCAGTAATGGGCATGAAATAAAATCACCGAACGGACATGCTGGCAATATCAACACCAAAATTGCAAATTGACAGCATCACAACACCAACCAGACAAAACTTGAAACAATTATTGGTGTCAGCATATGACCCAATTGGGTTCACAGCACCTGTTTCACTGACCCTGAAATCCCAGTTGTCAATGCTGCTCCAAGAGACAAAAACAACACAATGGGATGAGCCAATTGAAGATAAATACAGATTAGAAAAACAATGGAAAAATGCCAGAAAACTGAAAATCAAGCCAGAAAATGGAAAAATGGGCTGGTAAAACGGAAACGGAAAGGTAAAAATTTTTCAGCCGGAAAACGGAAAAATGGGCCGGAAAAACGGAAACGGAAAGGTAAAAAAATTTCAGCTGCCGGAAAACGGAAAACAGAAAGGTAAAAATTTGTCAGCTGCCGGAAAACGGAAAACGGAAAGGTAAAAATTTTTTGGCTGCCGGAAAACGGAAAACGGAAAGGTAAAAAATTTTCCTGCGGAAAGGCGGAAACGGAAAACGGAAACGGAAATTTGACACCCTAGTTCTACTCTACATGACATGAATCATTTAAACATGCACATAGTGCAGACAAAATCTTGATAAATATAAAAGACATAGCTTGTAATCAGTCACACAAAGTTCCAAAACACCACCAAAAGCCAAAAGCTATGGCGCGCTGGCGCCAGCGCCAACGGAGCGCCAAAATATGACGATGAAGAAATGGCGCCGCTGACAAATGCCCACATCGCCAGTGAGAAAATGCTGCAGAAGACAAAACGAGTTGAATTTCTATCAGGTAAATGTGATGAGATGTTGGTGGGAAAATGACACAGTTGCATTAGATTTCGTCGCTGATTGGATGTTGAGATTGTATGCAACACGGAGCTGTGTGAAATGGAATACGACGCCGCAGTGATAATCTGCCAGATTCACATGCTTCAAGCGTTTCATCATATACAAAAGACACACCTGAGTACATAAATGCATACAAAGGTAATATACCTTGTACTGCACTGCATGTACAACACCAATTTAGTGAGTAAGTGCTCATACTGTAAGGACGCCTCGGCACGAGCACCATTGGTGCTTTTTTGCAAATTCAGCAGACAAATTTCACATCTGTAAAAACAGGTCAGCTGGTTTTCACTACTTATGTGGTTGATATTCTTGCCAAAGATGCAATTTCATATTTCATTCCAATTCAAAATGAACTTCAAGAGTCTTTGCAAAATTAAAATTGAACCCATTTTCAGCTCCAGGTAGTCTTGTATCCAAAACACTGCCACCACCGAAATCAGCGAAAATGGCTGCATTGGTCCAGAGCAGACTGCAACCAAATACTGGAAATGTGTTGCACAAGGATGCAGACACTATAGAATGTCAGTCACGTGGTAAACATAGTGCTAGTGTTATAATATCAAAGAAACAAGGGGCTAGTTCTGCAAGTGGAAAAGTAAAGAGTAACAATTTACTCTTAACTGTTTACTTTTAACTTTAACTTTCCATTTATCATTTTAATATATTTTTCACTTTACTCTTTACTTTAAACTTTACTCTTTACTTTTTAACTTTACGCTTTACTTAAAACTTTACTCGTTACTTTGCCACTTGCGGAACTGTTGGCACTGGCCCCAGAGAAAACATAGTCCACACACTAAAAAAAAAACCCGTCACAACTTATGTCCCCCACACCAGCTGAAACAATTTTGATGGAAGAAATGAAGAAACCACCAAATCAACCTTACCCACCTCCACAAAAAATTCATGGAAATCCAAATTCAAATGAAAATGATGATGAAAATAGTGACGTGGTGCCAGAAGAGCCAATTGCCAGTAAACCAGCGGAAAGTGAAATTGAAGTGCAGAAAAAACTTTTGCCGAGTGGGACTGGGGAGGGTGAAGGTTTGTTTGGGAGATATTGCCTGGGGTCAGATTTAATGAAATGTGATTTTCAGGTGAGGCGCTCCACACCTGAATATGCGCATGAAATTGTATGCGAAAGGGCAAAATTTCAGTGTTTACTCGCGTGTGAAGCACCTTACTTTTGAATTTAATTTGCGGCCTGAAAATGTTTTGTTATCCACTGTTGCTTTATTTACATGATTCTTTTGAATAGTGCATCGCAAATGCATTGCATTAACCATTTCTTACCACTCAACAGATCCAGAAAGTGGGAAAGACATTGAAAAATCAGTCAAAATCGGTGGAAGCGGTGAAGTGCAACGCGGAAAATGGGCTAACAAAGTAGAATTTCTCCTGGCAGTGATAGGTTTTGCAGTTGATTTGGGAAATGTATGGCGATTTCCCTATATTTGTTACAGGAATGGTGGAGGTTCGGCAATTATGTAATCCACAGGGATACATATATTACTGGATAAACCTTGCTTTAATACAGGTGCATTTCTGATCCCATATTTTGTGATGTTTTTCTGCGGGGGATTGCCATTGTTTTTTATGGAACTGGCAATGGGCCAATACCACAGAACTGGCTGCATGACCATATGGAACCACATTTGTCCACTCTTCAAGGGTTTGTAATGATAATGATGATATAGTCAAATATATAAATATCATGCGCAGAACGATTTGTAGTTTGATTTCCATAACTTTACTCAATTCAAAAAACTCTTTTCAGGCATTGGTCTAGCAATCTGCGTTGTTACCAGTTACATGGCGTGGTATTACAACACAATAATTGCTTACTCAGCATATTTTTTCTTTAGTTCATTTGCACATCAGGTCCCTTGGCGCAAATGTGGCAACATTTGGAATACAGACAACTGCACTGAGGATTATTACAATGGCACCAGGACTAACTGGAGCACTAGTCCGAGTGAGGAGTATTTTAGGTGAGTATGAATTTAGCTCACAAAATCACAGCAAAGCTCAGCATCTACCTAATACACTACTGTATAAATAGGCGCCGTGTTTTGCAAGTGCATCTAGCAGATGGGATGGATGATATTGGCACAATAAGAGGAGAATTGGCACTGTGTTTGTTCTTTGTATTCTTTGTGGTCTACTTTGCTTTATGGAAAGGACCAAGTAGCTCTGGAAAAGTCAGTTTTTGCATTTTTCATGTAATTTTATAAGTAAAAATACCTACACCAATGTTTACAGGCAGTTTGGATCACTGCCACAATGCCATATGTGGTGTTGTTTATACTTTTGATAAGGGGAGTCACTTTGCCTGGAGCAATGGATGGATTGAAATATTTCATCACTCCCAAGTGGCACTTGCTGACAGAAAAAAAGGTATCCAGATGCAAATAATTTTCTACTTTGATTGTATTTATACATTATATACTGTCAATATAACCAAAAGTATGATGTTAGGCACTTTGAAATACTTATATACCAGTTTAAATACTTATATTTAGGTGATGCCAAAATCTAGACCAACAATTGTTACAGATTACTTCATGTTCATAAAATACAGGTGTGGGTTGATGCAGCAACTCAGATATTCTTCTCACTTGGACCTGGTTTTGGTGTTTTATTAGCACTTTCAAGCTACAATGATTTTCACAATAACTGCCTAAAGTGAGCCTTTTTTATTTCATGTGATAAGTGGCATCAATTTACAGGAATTTTTATTAAAATATGTAGGGATGCGATGGTGACTAGTTTGATAAATTCTGGCACAAGTTTGCTGTCAGGATTGGTGATTTTTTCAACACTTGGTTACATGGCAAAAGTATTGGACAAGGATGTTTCGGATGTTGCTGGTGAAGGAGGTAAATTAGTATGAGATAAATGTACACCCATGTGTGAAAATGTACAAAAAAAACAACACAATATGATTCTTTCAGGGCCAGGCCTGATTTTTGTTGTCTATCCACAAGCAATTGCTACAATGACAGGGTCACCTTTCTGGGCACTAATTTTTTTCTTCATGCTGTTCACATTGGGGATTGACAGCACAGTGGGTCAATTATCATTTACAAAACATGAAAATTATGACTAAATAAGATTGTTAAATCTGCTCGCAGTTTGGTGGACTTGAAGCAATGATCACAGCCTTCTGTGATCAATTTCCAAAAGCCATTGGAAGGCGAAGGGAACTCTTTGTGCTTGCACTCTGTGTTTACTGCTATCTCGGTGGCTTAGCTACAACTACCCATGTCAGCTTTGTTTCAAGACAATACATGGTCAATGTTTTTTGAACATTTTTAAACTGAAATTCAATCATTTTTACAGGGTGGTCAGTATCTAATAGAATTTTTGGACTACTATGGAGTAACATTTTCATTACTTTTCATTGTTGCTGTGGAGACAATAGCAGTATGCTGGTGTTATGGTATAGTTTGATTGAAAAATATCACATTCAGTTACATTTTCAGAGCAGATTTACTTGTTCAGGAATTGACCGGTTCACTGCTGACGTCACAGAAATGTTGGGCTACCCACCACCAATCTACTGGCGGTTCTGCTGGCGCTATGTTTCCCCAATATTCATAATCGTATGTGGGGTGTTAAAGAAATGAAATTGGGCTTAACTAGACATTGGGCTCACAACATTGGCCCTACATACACTAGCTGACAGCAGAAATTTCCGATAAACTGATAAATCGGATTTTAAAGCATCCGGGTTTACCGAATTTACTTTTTGGCGGAAAACGGAAACGGAAATTTTTTTGCACATGCCGGAAAACGGAAACGGAAAAAATTTGCACTTGCCAGAAAACGGAAAACGGAAAAATGGAAGGCCGGAAAATGGAAACGGAAACAGAAAAATTTGCTGAAATTATGCCGGAAACGGAAAAAATTTGCTGAATTTATGCCGGAAACGGAAAAAATTTGCTAAAATTTTGCTGGAAATGTAAAAAAATTTGCACAAATTTATCCTGAATTAAAAAAATTTGCAGAAATCTCACTAGGAATAGGAAAAATTCACTTCATTGAGAACCTGCATGCATTTTTTCCAGTTTGGCTGAAACAGAAAACAGAAAATTGAGCTGGAAAGTGGAAAAAAGTTGGAAAAACAGACAATTGAACCGGAAAACGGAAAAAGGCGGAAAAACTGAAAAAATTTGCCAAAAAACGGAAAATGAGCCGGAAAAATGGAAACGGAAACGGAAAAAAAATTTAGCAGCCGGAAAACGGAAACGGAAAAAAATTTGCCTGCGGAAAGCGGAAACGGAAAACAGAAAGTTGACACCCTAGTCAACTACTGCCAATGAAGATGAAAAATGATCCATTCTGGTAAACTCAAACGAGTTCAAAACAGATTTATCAGTTGTGGAAATTTCGGTCATCAACTGAAAATTCTGCCTTTCAAAAGGCACAACCGTTGTACGCGACCGCAGGTGATTTTTGGCTTTGCCTGTACTGACGCCACCAAACAATTGACACACATGGGATACGAGTACCCCCCATGGACGGTGCTGCTTGGCTGGACTATAAGGCTGTCCTCAATCCTCATGATTCCCGGCTTCGCAATTTACAAACTCCTCAGCTTGAAAGGACCTTTCAAAACGGTTTGTCAATTGACACAAAGAAATTATTGTCAAGGTTTGAGTTGACAATAATTAATGGAGAAAAAAACTGCAGCGCCTACGGATCGCATTGGGATGGCAGCCTGACCCGGATGGAGAAATTAGATCCAGGCCAAAAATTGCAGTTGAAGGGAGCAGTGAAGCGTGATTTTTAAAATGATATCGTCACTTTTTGTGAATAAGTTTGTGAAGCCATTCAGATTGATCTCGTTTTATCTGAACTCACGTTTTGTAGGATTTATCATATCTGCCGTATTTCCTCGAAATACCCCCCTCCAGGGGGGTTTATTTATTGCCCAGATCACAAACCGCAGCATTTGTCGTTTAAGTTCTGTTTACACTCAATTGGGGGGTATTTCGAGAATATACGGTAAATATCTTTTAGGAAAATGATCTCATGCAGCGATGGAATGCGCCAGAAGGAGGGCGCCAAGCTCCAATTGGCCCACACACGCTAGTTGACACACGTGTCTTCCTTTCTTTCTTTCTGAGCTTTCTTCCAATACACTTACGTAATATTTATATTTTTCGACACTGGCGCGTGCGCATTTGCAGATCGCTCTGGGACACGTGAAGCCGAAATCTGAGTTGACTGACACAGACCAGTTGACACACATGTGTCAACTAATGTGTGGGCCGCCAATGGCGCCATGGTGCGGCGCCCTTTGGTGCCCTTAAATGGTGTCACTCAATCACTCAATTCATATATACCTAGGTAGTATTTACATGTTTAGACACCATATATGACTAGGTAAATAGATCTTATATCGCATCACACCAGCGGCGTTAAATTCATGTTTATTTTTAATTTTTTGTAGTCATAATTTTGTCTCGTCATAACCGTTTCCCATCTTTTATTAATATGCAACCTGTAAAAATATTCGTCGTAAAAAAGAACCTGAATATTGAGTGTTTTGCACTGTTAAATTTTACTACCTTTCTAAACACCTTCCCGATCAAGTCCGGCCCCCCATTTTTGATTTTTCTTCTGACGTCCTATCTTCATTTCTAGGGCGCGCCGGAATCTGAAACGTGGGGGAGATATGGGCGCAACCCCCCTCTACTTCGCATGAATTGGGGGGGGGGGGGGTCGCGGCAACCCCTTACAGGGTGGGTCGCCCTAAGTGCCAAAATTTTTATTGGCTTTTTTGGTGTCCCACACAGGTCTGGCCCCCACTGATTTCTGAGCTGTGGGAGGGGTATAAATCTAAAATTTTGGGGATGTGTTACAAATGGGGATCATAATGACGTCATTGCAGGAACAAAAATTTACAAAATTTACACTTTGAAATTCCCCCCAAGTAAATTTTGCAATGCGGGGATTTCAGAGGTATGGTTGTTTACATCACTTTAAACATCAAACCCTTCCCTTTAAAGTATCCTAAACCAGCTATTCAAGTGTATAACAAAAAAGTTGCAAAACGTGAATTTTTTTTGTCATCCATTTATTGGGGGGTGGTGTTTTGCGGGTTGCGCCCATATCTCCCCCACGTTTCAGATTCCGGCGCGCCCTAGAACTGAAGATAGGACGTCAGAAGAAAAATCAAAAATGGGAGGCCGGACTTGATCGGGAAGGTGTTTAGGTTAAAAATATGGTCTAGCATGTTATTACGAATTACTGCGATAGTCTAGTCTAGGGATGAAAAAGTTTTTAACAATCCGGGGATTCCCAAATAGTTTTTAACAATCGAGGAAACAGTGTCATGTTATGAGGATCTTGAAAAACTACAAAAATCATGTTGTTCTATTCAAATAGGATATGGTAGATTTTCAGATAAGCAGTGCTGTCAGTATACTGCCTATACTTCAATCGCGATGCTGTAGCTCACTCAACTAGGGTGGCAGACTGTACGGACTTGCGGTAAACCGTACGGTATATTGTAAATTTCTAAAAGTGCGGTAAACGGTACGGTAAATTTTTTCAAAAACGCGGTACAGTAAATTCTGCCACCTTACACTCAACAACACCTTTTTTATTAAATAAATCAGAAAAATTACTTGAGTATTTTTTTTGCATTAGTTCTAATGCATTAGTTGTATTTTTTTACCAATTTACCAAGAATATTATAGAGAAATTCAGCTCACTGCGTTTTACTTTCAATAATAAATCTAGCAAGTCGGTGTACAGTGTTTCCAAAGATCTACCATACTAAAAAGTGAAAAAGTCAGTCATTAACGCAAAGCAAAACGGATGCTACGAGAAGCAACAAACGCAGCAATTGAATAAAAAATCAAATAATGTTGTTTTTTTGTTATGCGAGCCGTCGGATGTCTTACGATAGGAGTTGGCACAGGGCCAAGTGACCCGCTTGAATCAGCATCACATGTCCGGGATAGATGTAATTGAACTCCGCCTAGATTGAAAACAGCATGATAAATACAGGCGTCATAATACGAATACACAAAAAAGAAGGCGGAGTTCATTGCAAAAGCGATCGCAATGCAGAAAAAGAAATATTTCCTTGCGCCGGCGTTTGTCAGCTCCCAGTTTTCGTTGTTTTCGACGCGTGAAGTCGTTTAAAAAATTCCTACCCGCTCACAGGACCTATCTTGACCTTCATGCGCAAAATTTACCCTCCCTAAAATACTAAATCCACGCATTTTGATCTAAAAATGGCTTGTGGTTTGGCCGTGAAACGTCCGCTGGAATTTAGTGAAAACGGGTCGCCCGCACACGATTCCGAAGGGCCTTCGTCGGGCAAAAGGGCACGCACTTCGGGCCTCAGTTCGCATTGCAGTCCGTTTAGGTGTGTTATCTATGGATGGGTAGCTTACTTGTTTTGTTGTTGAAGCTACGTGGCCATGGGAAATGGTCGTGATGCATCGAATCGATAAAAGGGCATTGCGTGGGCGAGCGAATGCAAGTATTGAGTATTCCAGCAAAATACATGCGAAAAAATATATTTGCAGTGGAGGAGTCATAAGCTAACCTGTGCAGCTTCGCAATGCATTGTGTCACCTAAAAACCGATTCAAAAATTTGCATCACTTCGCAAAATCGCTTTTCACATGCACAAACCAACTCAACACATTTTTACAGGCCGGCCGCTTTTGGCGTGGCCAACTTTGGCGCCAGTCTGCCCAGCACCACGAGCTCATCTTCACCGGCGCCAGCGCCAGCCCCCGGCGCCAGTGGGTTCAAACCTGGCGCCAAGCAGTGGATCAAGGACGACAATGGGCCGTTTGCGGCCGCCGCAGCCAGTGTTCGCTTGTCGCAGGGTGGGTTGGGGTGTTGGGTTACATACTGGCTACATTTCAGCGGCGATTACAAACTTCCAACTCTGAAAATTACTTTGATCTTTGAGCTTTTTATTCGTCATGTCTGATCGCACTTCCCTCCTTGCCACGGTAACTAGATCCAATGTTAAATTGGCTTATTTCAACGACAAACAGGTCATTTGACACAACGAAACTCAGAGCAATTGGATTCGTACCTTCGGGCGGAGATACGTTACCTGCGCCGGCGTCGCTTGATCCCGCGCAGGGCGAACCAGTCGCCCGCCGACGAGACAAACGGTGATGGCACGGTGCCAAGGAATGGGGATAGCGTGAGTTTAACGGGTGGAATTTGGCGCCAGTAATGAAAATGAAAATGTCCAGTTAAGGTTGCAAATGCCTGTTTGGTGACAAGTAGAATTTCAGATGCTTTATAAACATTTGACCTTTATCTGGGAGCTTGGTCACTTTACCGAATTTATCACTTTGGTGCATTCGGATTGTCCGAAAGCCTATTCCAGTTTATACCTAATTGTCAGTTTTCATAGTCATAGGCAACGAAAACTTCCAATCCGCAGACGCTGCAGACCTACCGCGCTCCCCAATCTCCAACAGCCAACAACACCGAAGGACACTCGTCCGACTCGGACAACGACGCTTCGTCCAGCGTGCCCGGCCCCGCCCCGTCTGACGCCAAGACCAGCAGGGAGCTGTACCTGGCGCTGGCGGACAAGAAGCAGTTCAGTCTGAAACAGGTAGGTTGAGGGGCGTGGTTGGTTGGCTGGGGGTGTTTGCTGTTTATATGCCGCGAAACGATCGGCATTTTCAGAATCTTCACTTGCAACGGGCTTTTGATGGAACGCGATAATTAGCATATAATCGGCGGACATCACTTAGTACAAGGACGTAGCCAGGGGGGGGGGCGGGGGGGGCGGCCGCCCCCCCCCCCTTCCCGGGCCGGATCAAAAAATGTGCCAGAAATGGCACTTCCAGAACACGATATTATCGCTGTTTTAAAAATTTTTGCGCGCAAGCGCGCATTTTCCCTTCACAAACCATATATATTCGGCTGACCCGTCTCCGCAGCCTCAAATCCAGTGGAAAACACTAAATTTTTCTCCATTTCGCTGTAAATGCCTGTAAGATACAGGCATATACAGCTGTTTCGGGGCCAATACCAACGCCAGTGGCGCCATGGCGTGGCGCCTACGAATGGCGCCAGCGCCATGGCGCCATTCCCTTACTACAGGGGCAAAATTTTAGGGGGGGGGGGGCGCCGCCCCCCCCGTTCGCCGGCCTCCGTATACAATCCGCCCCCCCCGCTCCAAAATCCTGGCTACGTCCCTGACTTAGTATCAGGCGTTTTGTAGGGCGGGGGGTTACCCCCTTAAATCCGCCAGCTATCTATCTATCCCGAAGGCCGCTCAGCTATCTATCGATCCCAGAGGCAAATTTTTTGGCTACTACCCCCTGAATCACCCCCCCCGCCGCCCAAATCGTCCAGCTATCTACCTATCTGGAGCGATTCGCCAGGCTCCGTATACAATCCGCCCCCCCCGCTCAAAAATCCTGTCTACACCACTGCTTAGTATGGAATGTAAATCTACCATAACCCATCTGAATAATGAACACGGAATTATACATTTTTATCATATTTAGTTTTTACAATGAAATAAATAAATTCGAAATTGATCAAAATATTTTATTCATTAAATTATGGTGGGATTCTGCGCAAAGTATGCGTTCCAGTCGGTATGATAAAAAATTCCAAATGCTCGTTCCGCTTATTAATATTCAATTTGATGTGTCGCAGGTGCAACTGATCTGCGAGCGCCTGCTGCTGGAGCAGGAGTCGCGTCTGCGCTCCGAGTACGAGTCCGTCCTCAACAACAAGCTCCAAGGTCAGTTACTCTAGTTGTACGTACACAATTGAACTGCATGCGTAGGGATGGCTGAAAAAGGTGTTTTTTCAACGACATGGGGTTTTTAACCGTTTTTTAAAAGGGGTTTCACTGTTAAATAAAACCGTTTTTTTTTAAAGCTCAACGTATACAGGTATATCAGACAAATGGCAGGACTTTGTGATGTTATATATAGGCAATGAATAGCTCAAAAAAGATGTGAGGTCAAAAAATTTATGGAAAATGATAAAACATGTGCGGAAGTAACCCCAAATGATGTTTCCGGCCCTAACTCGAAACTTCCATATTTTGGACTTGTCGACTTTTAGAATTGGACGCCTCAATTCTAATCCTTTCGCAGAGCAATACGAGACGTTCCGCAAGTTCACGGACGATCAGATTCGCCGCCAGTTCGATACGAATGCTGAGTGCCCTTCGTGTGAGTTTAGATTTTTTAAATCAGTTTTCAAACTGTCCATGTGCATTTCTGCAGCTAGAAAATTTCATGCATTTGCGTGCAGATCTATCCTGAGCTTCACATCAGTTTTTGGCCAGTTGCCAAGTGCCTGCGGCTGCTTTCAGCTTGGAATTCGAATTGCGCACAAATCAGCATATTGTAAATTCATTTTAGGAGTGTTACAATCAATCAATGTTAATGTAATAATTTTTGTCAGGTGTGTCCGATTGAAAACGTGATCGTTTTCGGTTAGCTTTTCGGCTAAACGCACGCATTTGAACGTCGGCCAGCGGTGAACTTCGAAAAAGCGTTTCTATCTATGTGAGAAAAATTTTTTTTGTTATATTGCTTACCGCAAATGGAAAAATCGTGTGTGTTCTTGTTATCTAAAAATCTAAAATATATCTTTTGTATAACAAAAATTTTCGGTTGACTGCCGTGCGGCGTTCAAAGGGTGTGTGCTTCGAAATTTGCCCTAAGATCTTGAAAACCGTGGTTATTCATGTAAGATTCAGTTATTTTTGCTTGTGCTATCTATATTCGTCTTTCCCTTTGCAAAAAAAATATATCGGAATTATGTTATGGTTTTTTGAACACGAAGTCAGTTTGTGTCAAAAGAACGTATGTATTTTTATTTGTTCCAGAGTTTTTTTGTCCCTTGTAAATACATCTATTAGTTCATTTGATGGTGCAAGGTGTTTTCATGATTTTTTACTTTTCGGATATTACACGCTTATTTCATGGCTCCACGCTAATTACGGCCGAATTTTCTTAATCTTGATAAGTCAGCTTTGGGCGCATTTCAGCTTACCAAATGAGGAGTCTGTCAACTGCTGATGACGGATATTGAAAATGTTTTTTAAAAATCTGGTTCGTGGCAAAACTTCGCACTCTTTTGATCACATTCCGGAAATTCGGGCATTAACTAGTGTGGAGATTAGTGATGTAGAAAGCGCCAGGATTTTGGCGCCAAGCGCCATGGCGCTTTTCTGACTCCAGCGCCAATGGCGCCAGAGCAAAAAGACGCCAAGCGCCAGAAACGCCATTTGGCGCTTTTTGCTTTGGCGCTAGCGCCATGGCGCTTTTACATCACTAGTGGAGATCCACAATATTTTGGCTGCGATGCAGTCCGCTTTGTTTCGACCGCAAAACTGATATTTTTACGTGTCTGTGTTTTGCAAAACATGACTGAATTGTGTGTATAGCTTTTAGTGTCAGCAAATGCTTGCTCATGGTGTAGCTCTCACCGCTATGGAAGTTGTTTTGTCTAAAAATGTATCGGAAATTGAAGGTTAAGTACTGATTTTAAACTGCTTTTTCGCTGTAGCAATGCAAAACATTGGTTTTGTGTTAGTGCAAAATGTCTCTAACTTATCTAGATTCGCCTTGAGTATCAGGAATGCGTTTCTGTGTCGAAACGTTTTTTGTGTCGTTAATTGTTTGAATGTTTCACTTTCGTCTGGAACTTTGATGGATTTTGGTTTAAAAACCAGATTATTGGATGGTTGTTTTAATGTTTCCAAATGCTGCTGTTTTAGGTCGTTTCGAGCACTATTTGAAGCAAATGAACCGTTTTATTTTATTTAAAGCTTGCCACCGATTCAAACTTTTGATTGCATGATAATTTCCTCCTGAATATTGCCGTCTGATTTACTTCTGCTTACCTAACATTTATCTTCTTTGCTTAATTGCATCCTGCCTAGTGATGGAAAAGCGCCATGGTGCTTTTGGCGCTGGGCGCTATTTTGCTGTTGCGACATTGGCACTTGGCGCTAGAATCCTGGCGCTTTTCCATCACTAATCCTGTCTTTCTTCTGCATCAGTTGCGATGGCTGATTTTTATGAACTGCGGGAAGCTACGATGCGCTCGAAGCTGGGAAATTCCTCCGTCCTGGGATGCGTTAGTGACGCCGATGTCGCGACTAGGGTTGGCCGATGTTTTTTTTTAAACGTTTTTTTTTAAAAAAAAACGTTTTTTTTTAAAAAAAAACATGATGTCCGAAATGTTTTTTTTTAAAAAAAAACATCGGCTGAAATTTTTAGTACTAAGCACTAGGTATTTTGCAAAATTTTTGCGCGCAAGCGCGCAATTTCACACACAAATTGACATTGGTGGTTGTTTTCATTGGTTTTGTTGCATTTTTAGTATCAAAACATCCATTTCCATGTGCTACCATGGGTGAATAAGCCGACATATGTTGCTGTAATATATAATATTGAGGTAATGTGCTTCCATGTACCTCCACAGTGTGTAACTTCACTCCCAAAGTAACAACCTCCTTTTATAACCTTGTTTGATCACCATTCCGTGCCAAACTTTACCTGAAGTCACGAACATTCGACTATAAGGCGATATACGAACGATATGTCGACGAAAAATGGATATTTTTGACACAAATCACCACTTATAATGCTATCCCATGGCTCCACAGCCATTATATGGTCATATTTAACATCACAGAGTATTGCCAGTGTCTGATATACCTATATGTTGACACTAGGTCATATCTGGGAGCTTTTAAAAAAAAACGTTTTTTTTTAAAAAAAAACATCGAGTTAAAAAAAAACGTTTTTTTTCCAACCCTAGTCGCGACTGGTGACGGAAAAGCGCCATGGCACTGGCGCCAAAGGAAGAACCGCTGTGGCTCCTTTCGGGCTTGGCGCCACACGGATGAAAAGGCGCCATGGTACTTGGCGCTATTTTGCCGTAACGTCATTGGCGCTAGCGCTAAAGAAAAAGGCGACATCACTAGCCCCATTGGCGCTGGTATGCTGAAAATAGCTAGGTGCAGATGTCCTGGCGGTTTTTCCATCACTAGTCGCAATAAGTTTTTAGTGTTTTGGTTTTGATTGTGCCATTCTCTTTCGTTCTGAAATTTACATTGATGCGAGAAATTCAACTGCGTCCGTCGTAACTGTGTATGCCTTTCTGCAAAATGAATCCCTTGGCCACTGAATATCCTTGAACACTCCACCCCTGTCAGTCTTCGACGAATTTTTTCAAGGAATGGTGATCTTTTCGTTTGTCACACCTGCTAAAATTGTCTTTAATTGAGTATTATTGCAAAATGCGCAAAGTGTGGTATAGTTACAAATGGCAGCTTTGCTCTGCCCGTGGTTGGTGCAAACGCAATACCGTATTTAGGTATTCTTATAGAAGAGCGGCACTATTTTTTCGCTAACGTTTTTACCTGTCGTTCCATTGGAGGTTGCCATTCTATTTTTTCACAATTTTTCTCTCAAATTTTTCATTTGAGCACGGTATTTTTATTGAAACGTGAGTAACATTTTAATATCATCATTAAAGAGCATCAATTCCAATGAAACTAAATGTGTCTTAGACAACCTCTTAACCGTCTCTTAACCTTAAACTCTACCTTAGTTCTAAACACCTAGGATTTTCTCGCCACTCATTTTTCAAATATTTTTATGTTTTGACACTCTTCCAACTCTTCTACCTTCCCTTTTATTGGATGTGCCGTTCTATTAGAGGCTGCCATTCTATTTTTTCAAGAGTGGAAAAACATGCCAAAACATGTCGTTCTATTGGAGGTGCTCTTCTATAGGAGGTATGCCGTTCTATTAGAAGCATACGGTACTCGCATGGAGCCAAATTTTCAGCATGTGGATCGAGCCAGAGCGTGGAGTGTTCCATTGTAAAAACAACTCGCTGGTAACATTTACTTTTCAGACTGCCTGTAACCATGTCTTTTGATGACCTTGGCAAGGTGCCAAAAATGGGTAATTTTCCTAATCGACAGATATCATGGAAACCTGGAGCTCAATATGCACAATTAGCACCAGTTGAAACAGTTTTCTATTTTCTAGTCACAACGGGATGGGTTACTTACAGTGGATATGTGATATTCACCTATGGGGATGGTTTTTACACTTCATTGCTGCACACTGAAGAGGGCACTGAATGGTTGAGAAATAATACACTATTGGAGCTTGAAAATAACTCTGTGTTCTGGTGGTGGCACCATAGATTGGTGGATAATGCTGAATTGTCATTGTGAGTTTGCATTTTGTTTAGCTGTTTGTGTGGTGGCCTGACAGAAGTTTTTTCCCGTAGAATTGGCCTCATTTCCCACACTTCCCAGGGTGCCATTTACTACCTATCTGATGATGTTTCTTAAATTATCGATCATCCACTGTCTCTGGCTGAATTTCTTTGTGCATTGGACGTTCCCCGGCACACGAAACAAGTGTTATCGCGCATTTAGCACAAGCATTTTGTGGGCTTCACTACAAATCTATGTATTTGGAACACTGCCAACATTGCTGATTCATGCTGGCGCATTGCCAATGTTTCTGTTAGCTTGGCTGGGTAGAAATGCAAAAATAAGCAAGAGTTATGGGGTGAGTGTTTCAGTTTATTTTGGCTGTTCTACTTGATGAATTATGCAATATTTCTTGTACACCAATAAAGATACAACATATTCTTAAATGAGGCCCTGCCTCAAATAACAATAACCAAAAAGTTAATAAAACAGGTAAATAGTGATATTTATTTTCAGGTATTATTTTTGTGTAAACTAATCTCTTGGCTCATTGGCTTGCTATTTCTATCCAAATCAGCATCACTGGGCCAATATTTGGATAATTCAATGGTGGTGCATTTTGTAATGTACAAATCACTGCAGCTTTTGAGTTTTGTCTTCACAATGATTGATGACACTCAAATGAAAATGTGTGGGAAATCGACAATTAAAGGATTGAATAAATTGTATGTGTTTGTGATTTGGAATGAAGATATAACAGCAGATCCTTTTTTTCAGCTACTGCTATCTCCTGTACTGGCCATGCAATATTCTCCTAATCATTCCATATGAGGACTTTGAACGAGATTTCTCATCTCGCCACAATATTGCGGTATGATGTACTTAGTACTGGTAGTAGTTTGTAGTGGTAGTAGTTGTATGCATATAGTGGGCTGCGAACTCCCCTGGGCAACCACTTTTGTACGGATGGACATGCTTAATAGAACAATTAACTACTAGTGTTCCACATATGTTGGGAGATTTTTATTTTAAAAACAATGACTGTTATGTTAGAACATGGTTTAGGTATATCATATACATACTTCTATCAGTCTGATAGACTCTTGTACATGGTGATTATTGTTGCATTGTTCTACGTCTGCGTACATTACAAACAACGAATTAGTACTGGGAGTTAAAAAAATTTCTGGCGAAAACATAACCTCCCCTCCAAATACCCCCTCAATATTTTCACTCTGAAAAAATAACCCCCTGGGGGGTAATTTGAGGAAAAATGGTATTTAATTGTATTTCCGGAAAAACTATTTTTGGAACACAAAAAGCTGCACTCGCAGAATGTAAACATGCGCTGTGCCATTTGGAGCTAGCTTTGTGGGCACGCTGCTGCATCGGCTGCATGCGCGTCTAGAAGTTTGAAGTTTATTTTCGTTTGCTCCGATTTTTGTTGACATTTGAGACTGCTAATGAATTGTCACTATACATGAGTCTCATCGGATCCTAAATTAAAGCTAAATGTACCATGAATAATAAACGCGAAATTTACATGAATTTACATAAATGTATCAATGTACAAATCACGGGACAATGTCCACCGTAGTCCGCGAGGAGTGTCGATGTATCGATCAGCCGGCGCGGTGTAGAAGCGTCGAAAGGAGAGCCATAATCAACTCTCGAAGATATCCCTTATGTGCGGGAATCGGCGCTATTCGATGCGCGCATACACTGCCAAGCGCAGTGTTTAATTCGTTTGGCGATGAATCGCGAAATTACCTCGCGATGTTTGTGGCAGCAATTCTCTGCTGTGAGCCAATGTAATTTGGCTATTGCCCCCGGTTTCGCCGAAAAATTACACCGGCAGTTTGCACCCTGTTTCTCTGTTAGGGATTTTATTTCCGCCCTATGATGCAAGCAGGTGACCAGCACATGCATGGCTGTCAGTAACGCACCTCCTTGTGCTTTGTTGCAGTCCATGCATCGGACTCCGCTTGGTACTTTTATCATATTGTACCGTGCCTGCAGCCACCGTGCATGCACATTTCGATAATTTCTTAGTTGGAGGGTGTCATCAACATTCATTGCCCTCAGCGCCATGCTGTCTCTATTTTTCAGCGCGGCGTTTTGTCTTTCGACACATCGTAGTCGAATTAATTTGTTCATCCACCACTTTTTCATCGTTACCAAGCTTGAAAATTCAGTGCCGTAACTCTCGCCATAAATTTTGGCCCGGTCTGGGATACACGTTCCCATCAGATCTCTGCCGGCCATATTTACGCGCCTTGGCAGGTTTTCACTCATGAAAAGGTAGGCATCTTTTGTCAGCCCTTTTTCCAATTGATGTAAATAACCACAATACATCATTGTGTGTTTTTTAATTCTGTCGGAGGGCCGTGTCGAGCCCACATCGTGCCAGATCGCGTCACTGCACGTTGTTTTTTGCACGGACAAACTTATTTTGACCGCTTTTAGGAATGCCCTATCTATGGCCTCCAATTGAGGTTTCCTTATTCCCGTTACCTCCAATCCGTAGCTAACGGCGCTTTCGATGTACTGCTTCCAAACGAAATCCACGCACCAAAATTTTGCGTCTGTCAATTGGGTGGATTTTAAGGCTAAAGCAGCCAATCTTTCTGCTTTTGCAACCGATTGTTTCCGGTGCTCTTCGAATGTGTCTCGGGCACTCGAGATAGTGACACCAAGATATTTTATGGTGTTTGTTTCAGAGATATACATGTCTTCTCTTTTGTGGGTTTTTCCCAAGCGCCACTTTTTGGCAGCTATTGCTTTTTGTCCCCATCTAAGCACGTAACTTTTTGTCGCATTGATCGCGACATCCCAATTCCAACTCCATTTTGTGAATATGTCTAATATTCTCTGTAAATCTGCTTCCGTGTTGCTAAGGAAGCAGATGTCATCAGCAAAAAATAGTGCTGGCACTTTATGCACCCCAAATCGGGCCCCTACATCAGCCGCCTCTAGATGTAGGCGCAGATCGGCCAGGTAAATTATGAAGCCGGTGGGCGACCAGCAGCAACCCTGCCGCAACCCAATCGGGTAGTCCAATTTATCGCTTTCATAATCGCCAAATGTCATTACGCATTTTTGTTTGTCATACGTATTTGCTATTGCTTGGACAAATTTCGAAGGGAAACCAAAGTGGCCCATTTTTGCCCACAGTTTTTTCCTGTTTACCCTGTCAAACGCCTTGACAGCATCCACGAAGCATGTTATCAGCTTCCCCTTGGATTTGTCGGCATGGCGTTTGCATGCTTGCATGACAACCAAGTTGTCCAATGTCCGGCGTTTGCCGCGGAAACCCCCTTGGATATCGCCAAACCCATTGTGCTTTTCAAACGCCGCCAATGTGCGTTTGTTGAGAATTGACATGTACAATTTCACGATATTGCAGCCAATCCCCAACGTGCGATAGTTGCGCACATCCATGGTACTCCCCTTCTTGTGTAGCAGCACCATTTTACAAACTTTTTTGTCTGTTTCGATTTGGCCACCATTCAGCCATTCGTTGAAAATTCTCGCCATAGCGCACATGCGGCTCGCGTCTAGAATTTTCAAAACTTCATGTGAAATTGCTGTTGTGCCAGCAGATTTGTTATTTTTGAACCGTTTCAATTCCGTCCGTATTTCGGTTTCGGTGATCGGCTCTAATAATTTCCGTTTTGTATTGTTTGATACAATATCTGCGCCAAACCATGTGCGCGCGTCCATTGTGACCGCGCCCGGGTTTGGGGACATGACGATGTCCCATGCACTTTCTAATTCGCACTTGATTTCATTTTCTGAGCAAATCAACCCGTGTTCATTTTCGAGTGCAAACCTTCGTTGTGAGGTGTCCTTCATACCATGCATGTGATGGTATAATCTCTTCACAGCTGTGCTGCAATTTTGACGAAGAGTTGTGATGAAATTAAGTTCTTTTTCATCAAATTTGGCTGCCCTATACTTGCGTAAGTGCAAGCGGCTCAATTGCAAATTTAAAATTGCATTTTTGTCACCAGGATTTTTTTTCACGTGGCGACGTCCCTTATTTACTTTTCGGGTTAATTTCAATTCATATGCATCGAATTTTTCCTGCCCCTTACGTCGGGACGATCCCTTTGAGGATCGAATTCTATTCACTCCAGCATGAATGGAGTCGATGAGATCAGTGTGACAGGTCTGTGTCGACACTGGATTATTATTGAAGACTTCAGATAACGCCATTAAGTCTTGTGTTTTTCGCACCGTACTTTGGCGCGCCGGTTGGTCTGTTTTTGTCAGTCCCTCCGGCCAATTAATTGTCACGCACAAAGCGTGATGGTCACTGGATAACGGACTCGATTCTGAGTTGTCGTCAACATGACCACTTTCGAACGTTGATTTCCAACTGTCGAGAAATGCGAGATCTATTATAGATCTACAATTGCTTCTGGTAAACGTCCACAAGCCTTTCATGCGTTGATTCAAAAGTGTGAGCGATGCATGTTTTAGCCAATCAATAATCAGTCTGCCGTTTACATTTACGGCAGAGCTGTTGCCTCGGATGCCCCATTTTCCAGCACCGATATGGCCATTGAAATCACCCACAATCAATGATTCAATATTTTTTGTTCTGTGTTTTGCCAGAACATCGGAAATAGATGTTAAGATTGATCTATTCAATTCCACCGTCGCTGCCGAGCAACATGCCTTGCCATTATTTTCCAAATAAACTAATGAGACCGCGAAACGGCCCAATTTTCCTTTCAGATGGACGGTCATGATGTGGTCATCATGGCATGGGGGGGAAACGTATTCGCCCCTCCAACTTTTTCGGACATAAATTAACAGTCCCCCAGTTTTTTTGACATCCGATTTCACGCGGAGAAATCTATCGTAATTAATCAGCGTCGGGGCATCTACTCCCGAGAGACACTGTGCTTCGCAAAGGCATATAACGTCGAATTTATTTCGATTTGCCAGCTCGCGAAGCGCGTTAAAATTGCCTCTCATTGCTCGGACATTTTGGTATAAAACGCTAAATTTGTTTTCCACTGTAGACGCAGATCGAGCAACAGCATTTTTCGCTGTCAATTTACAGGCCACTGTGGCACCTGTAATCATCGAGGAAATTGAGATCGATGAAAATGTGGATCCTTCGCCAGATCCTAGTATAGGTGTCATTGCGCTGACACCTTTGGCAAACGTGAGGACAGTTGTCAGCAAAACTATCGAAAAATTCAACATTTTTACTTTGCCCTTTAAATTCGTCACAATTTTAATTACCCAAAAGACGTTAAATCCAATCAACGCGTCAAAAGTAATTGAACAAAACATAGCACCGCGAATACACGTCACGTGCCCAAAAATGGTAAAAATGAAACATGATATCATTTTAATACACCAAAAAACGTGGTGTCGAACCTGATAAAACGTCATACCCGACCAGGTAGAATGCATAAATCGCTTTAAAGCGTCGAACCAAACATAGTTCGCAAAACAAACAAAAAAACTCCAAAATTCCTCAAAATCACTACTGCATGCGGCACTGCCCGCCGTTGCACATCGAAAAAACTCTGTGTGGTTTTTCGAGTAAAGTAGTGGTTTGTAATGCGCACCCGATAATTTAGGGCACAAATGTTTCCCGTTCAGAGGCAACTCTCTAGGAGGTAAACTCACTTTAACTCCTCCTCCTAGTTTTGCACACGCGGCGCAAAGTTTCTTCGAAGTCGGTCGGCCAGATGCCTCTAACGGCGGGCACGACCAGATCGGCCTCGAGCCTCCGCCGAGCCTCGACGCGGGCGTCCGCCTCGGCCTGCCCGACCCCCCCCGCGAGCCTGTGGCCGTGGGGGTGATTTTTGATAAAACGTGTTGCGTATTTGCACAGCAACGTTTCAAATGAACGAACGTTTCGTTCAAACTCATAGCCTTGACCAGTTCGCGGGTCACAATGGCATCGAACAGATGCGACGAGTGGATGCCATCTCTTTGGCACCCAAACAGGTACGCAGTGCGAACGTCGCTGAATTGGCTGAACCGATGCGGGTTGGTGCAGAGCCATTCGACGGGCTGCAGCACAGTGATGCCCGGCACCTGCCTGAAGTAGGCCCAGACCTGATATTCCAGGTTGCGCACCCACAGCGACGCCTCTTCGATCTCGCTGGGCCGCGTGTTGCGCGACAGCGGGTTGGAGAGCACGGGGCTGATGATGCACAGGTAGATGTGCGTGTCGGCCATGCGCCAAGCCGATAACCACTCGCGCACGCGCGTGATCATGTGCAGCATGGGCTGGCACAGCGTGTGGGCCGCGTATTCCGAGCTAAAGGTGCCGCCCATTCCCACCAAAGTGGCCAGTCCGTCCAAGACGCCTTTAATTAGCACCGCGTCGTAGTGGCGTTGCGGCGCATAAATTCCCGTAACCGCGGGGATGATGCCGCCCATGCGGCGGCCGTGGAAGGTGTTCCGAAAGAATTTTAGGCCGCCGCCCCAATTTCGGTTTTGCTTCAGCCTGTCGTACTCGATTGACAGGCGCACCGTCGTGCTGTCGCCCATCGCTAGGACCCACTTCTCAGCACGCGGCATGTTGATGTAGTGGTCCCTCCAGGGCGGTTTGGTGAAGAAAAAGTTCAACGCTTCACCGGCCGGCCTGTGCCGAGCGTTCGGCGCCCACAGCGTGCCCTCTTGAATGCGGTGCAGGGCGGTGAGCGCGGTCACCTCGTCATTTGAGATGGCCGGCACGGACACGTATATAATGTCCAGTTGGTGATGTTCGCCGCGCAGTGCGCGTTGGAGGCCCAGCCTTATTTCGTCGCGCGCCTCGGCCGGTAAGTCGCCGGCCAAAATAAATCCCGCCGCGGGGATCACCTCGTTTTCCGGCGGAGCAATTTGTGCCACCGGCTCGGGGGGTGCAGCGGCACCCCCCTCCTGCCTGTCGTCAGGCAGTTGACCATCTTCTCGGTCTTCACCCCCGTTAGCTGGGGGCGGTGCATTTTCAACATTTTGCGCGCGCAAAACGTCAGCAGCACCCACCTGAAAGTTTTGTTGAGTGAACGGTTGGAACATGTTGTACGAATTGCCCGATCTTACGTTTGCGCGATTGCCTCGCTGTTGGTTGTCGCCGCCGGCAGGTGGCTGTGTGAAAAATACACGTTTACACACTAAAACCACATTGTGGTTGTAAAGTTGTATTCCATTCATATGAATACTAACATTGTTCTCGGGGTAGTAGCCAATTCTACTCGAGCGCCCGGAACCCACATTTTGTTCCGGTGCGTCATGCGCCCTGACCAGTTGGTTGAAGTGGGCCACGTAGCGCGTCTTGTGAGAAGGCTCCGTGTAGTTGTCGGCCCAAATATTCGTGGCCATGTACTGAGCGAAGTCTCGATCGTTCAGCCGCCGTGGGCCGTTTTTCTCGGCAAATGTGTCAATCAGCTCGGTGCGAATGTCCATCATGGCCTCGCCGAGCAGCCCCATAAATGGGTGAAGCCAGAATTCCCTACGCTCGTGAGGCAAATCGACCTGATTGGGGATAAACACCATTTTAAGTGTAAGTCCGGCCGACAAGTCCAGAAAACGCGAGAAAGCGTTTACCTCGGCCTCGTACTTTTCGGCGCCAATCATCAATGCCGACCGGAAGTCCCATGGATCCCACCGGAAGTCTAACACTGTTGTCCATAAATGTCTGCTGCCCACTGAACATGCACAATTGTCCACTGAGCGCAGTTGTCCAAGGCCACCTGTTGCACACTGTGCGCAACAATTGTCCACTAAGCGCAGTTGTCTAGGGGTGTTTATTGCCCAAGGGTTGTTCGCTGCCTGAGGTGATATAAAAAGCGTCAAGTGCGAAAATTGCCATAGCTCTTTTAGGGGTTTAATGCCAGGCACCCGATGCCGTCATAACTAAGTTGCACCAGGCGCCATGGCGCTTTCGTGCCGGGCGCCCCGGATATATACTGCCTACCCCTGCAAAGCAAAGTGCCAGAGATTTTCAATACCTTTTTTTACCTTTGATCCCATTTCAACATATTTTACCTACAAAGGTACCGATGCGAACTTGGTTCTTTGTCTGTTTCCGATGCATTTTGTGCTATTTGATGTTCGAGTGGCTTCGCCGATATTTGTACGTGCACACGTTTTGGCTTCAGAATGGAGAACTGTTGGAGCATTTAGCAAATGTTTGGTTCCTCTTGGCCATGTCTATTTGGATGGCGATCTCTTTCCAAGTGCGAGATGAGTGTACTATTTATTTTACAGGAATTTCTGGTCTCTAGTGAGCGAATAGTTCTCTGTGTCGGTGTTGGGTATTTCTGATAATATTGATTTATGTATTTCTGTGAAATACCCCTTCAAAAACCCCCATTCTCGAAATACCCCCCACTCGTAACCCCACCTGGATATTTCGACGAAATACAGTACCCACCGTATTTCCTCGAAATACCCACCCCCCCTCCACGAAATACCCCCCCCTCGTTTGACCCCCCCTCTCGAGACCACTATGAAACAATCACCCCCCTCGAAATACCCCCCCAGATTGAGTGTAAAGTGTACATGACAAATGCTGCAGTTTGTGTTCTGCGTAGTGCAGAACACACGTTAAAACAATGTCGGAATCACGTGAGAGCAGTGTTCATACCATCTACGTACTAATATTAGTATACAGGAGTCCATACATGTCAGTTATTTATGCATTTTTCTACCCCAGCGCACATCACAAACAACGATTCTGTACTACCATTTCAAAAAATTTCTGGCGAAATAATAACCCCCCCTCGTTTAACCCCCCCCTCTCGGTAGCACTATGAAACAATCACCCCCCGGGGGGGATTTCGAGGAAATACGGTAGTTTGAACATACGATTTGAAACATTGCAATTGAAACACCCACGTGTCGCAGCTGTCGTGCCACGTGCAGTTCGGGCTGCACGGCCTGGTGTGCGCCTTGGACGGCCTGATTCCGCCCGCCACTCCGCTGTGCATTGTCAGACTGACGTCCACTTCCAGAGTGTGGCGTCACTTTGACAGGGGTCTGTATAAGTTCCTGACTAGACATGTGTATGGAGATGTTAGGAAGGAAGTGGCCAGGGTGGGTCGATATGTAATTATTTGTTGTTGTTTTTTTGTAGTTGGTGTTGCAGTTGCATTACTCCCTTCTAGCGATGGAAAAGCGCCAGGACTATGGCGCAATGGCGCCTTAAAAATGGCCATGTTAATGGTGCCGCTTTAAAAAGCGCAATGGCGCGGTTGAAAAAATCTCGGTGCCAAGAGCGCCAGAGTAAAACCAATGGCGCCACAACACGGCGTCCTTTGGCGCTGTAAAATTGTGCGATTCTATAACTACGTAGAAATCCTGTTTAAATTTTCTTAGGTATATGACTTGTGCTGTATGCCCAATGCAAAAATGCGCATTTGTTAGATCACATCTTCACTCTGCCTGAGTAAATTCACAGTCATAATAAAACAGATATCAAGATTTTCACACTCATTTTCACCCAATTCCAGCATTTATAATGGCACAACCACTACTCAGGTAACTAATTCTACTCTAGTCACATACATGGCCGGAATTGGTGCCTCATTTGGTCTGGTGGCAATTTGGCACAGCAACACCACACTTTGGGTGCTCATTGGATTCACTGGGATGATCACGGAATATTGTGGCAACTTTATTTGGCAGTGGGCCAAGTTTGGGCAGGAAAATGGTACTTTCTATGCGAACTCCATTTTGTTCAACTGTATAAATTTTTCCCTGAAAATGCGCAGAGAGCCCGATTAGTGGACGGAATGCTCGACGCTTATCTGCCTTCTTCAAAGCTATATTACTCTTGTTCACTGGTCTTTATGCACTGCCGTTTTTTCTTGGATCACAAGATATTGGACCAGTTTACACAAATATTTTTCTGCAAGTAATCACAAGTGACATTTACACAATGGTTCAGATTTTGTTTGTTGTTTACTGTTGGATACAAAATGCCATTGAGTGTGAAATGACACATGGTTTTTGGACCACTTTGTTGTAAGCTGTGAATGGCTGTGTCTGCGATTTGTTTTTACGGGTTTCTTACCACAATTTTTTTGCAAGCTTTACCCAGGTTTTTAGTTTTACACAAATCCCCAACCAGTGTATTTTCCATTTTGAAAATACACGGGGAATTCATTTGTGTCATACATTTCTTACTAGGGAGTTATTGGGGGGAGATTATGCTTTGCAGATGATGACTAGAAATTTTATTTCGTTACAAATGAGCATAGCCAACGTTCTCTGTAAAAAATACATCATAAAAAATAATTTAAAATAAATGCACGAAATGATATTTCATTGATCTTTGGCAAAAATTCTTACTGGAAATTTTTGGTAATACGTTTGTAGATAGAATATTTTTTAAAGCACATACATAATATCAAAACTGAGTATAACAACACCGCAAGGCACATGAAATCAATTCTATTCCACAATAAAACAATATCATTAGCACAAGTCACTGGATCATGACTCCAAAATGTGTTATCACATGACAGGATTTTCACTCTTCAAACGTAGGTTAAACGTGACTAGAAATTAGCAAATAGCACCGGGAAAATTGGCTGTAATGAAATTAAATGGAGATAATAAGACTGTATCTTTAAAAAAACACGTTTTTACACAGTACAAAAAATTACCAGAACTTATAAATATTTATCCTCACTTGTAATTTGCACAGAAAACATGACAAGACAAACACGCTGCGTATAGAATACATCTAGGGTCTTTTCCGCACAATTCCAAGTGACGAAATTGTACAAGTGGGGTTTTAGGTGAAAAAGAGGAACGTGGAAATTTTCTCACTTTTCAATGATTAAAAATTTCACATGCGTTTTTCTCGTCACTTAAAATCGGGCGGAATCAGCATCCGGCAACAACGCTTCTTCAACATTCCATATCAATAAAAACACCAAACAAAAAAAACCTGACCCCCCACCCCCAAAAAACAACCCCCTCAACAGTAACACCCCATTCACAAAGTGTGCCTTTCCAAAATGGTCTTCAAAAAGCCATCGCTGGGCGGTCGATGTCTGACCCTGGGTCTGGTCTTGGTCAGGTGCCGCAGCTTGCTGAACAGGGGCGGGGCGGACAGATCGATGGCGTACTCCTCTTGGCGTTCTTGCACCGCGGCTACTACGGCCGATGGGGAGGGCATGGGCACTGGGGGGGGGGGGTTGTGGTTGTCACTTGGATGTGTAGGAGATTGGGAGCAGAGTTGTGAAAGTGTTATTTTTTACTTTACTCTATTTGTACCTATTTATGCTCTATATGTATTTACCGATAGCAGTATGCCATTTTGTGCACAGTAATTTGCGTTTCTCCCAAAAAAGTACGTGTAAATACTCACTTTAATCTATACTATATTTTTGTACGGATTTCCCGATAGAATTAATTATAATTTTTGACAGATTTTCCCATATTATTTTTAATAATACCGTATTTGCTTGAATAATTCCCCTGGGGAATTATTATTTCGTCAGACAGTTTTGAGGGGGGAACTATTCGAGGGGGGAATTATTCGAGGGGGAATTATTATTCCATCAAAATTTTCAAGCATGTTTCTATCAACTCATTTCACAAAATATGCTTTATAAACACAATACTGTGTTATTTTTGTTAAAATTAGGTACACAAATAATTCAAATCTTAAAAGGGGGGGGGGGAAATATTATTTCCTCACTTGTCTTGCAGGGGGGAATTGTTCAAGGGGGGAACTATTCAAGCAAATACGGTATTTTCCAAAAAAATCTAAATTTTGTTATATCTTCCAAAACATTTAATGATTTGAAATTGTTGTATTTTTGGTTAATTTTCATATTTTATGGAACCCCACATGCCTTGTAACAAACTTTTCAACCCAAAACCCCTACAAACATCCACCTGGCGTGTGTTTGTGGCACGTGTGCGGCGAGTCGTCCGAGCTGGTCACGCAGTCGTCCTCCCCAGCAGCCACCGGCGCCAACGGCGGCAGGTCCTCGATAAGGCGGTCCCTGCAAAGAGTTCATTGTTTTTGTAAACATTGGGTGGGGTGGTTGAACTGAGAGACAATTATGGGTCCCAGAATATGAGAAAATAGCTACTGTGTGTTTTCGAATTTGTGACTTTGGAGTAGTGATGTAAAAGCGCCATAGGGCTGGCGCCTGGAGATAGCCCCAAAGCGTGCCACGGCGCCAAGCCCCATTTCCCTGGCGCCATTGGCGCTTGGCACTGGGATTTGGAAAAGCGCCGTGGCTTTTGGCGCGCCAGTCCTGGCGCTTTTAACATCACTACTTGGGAGACCGCGTGGATAACTTTGAGAAGGATTTGTCAATTGTGGCTTCTTTGTCATTGCACTCTTGGCATAAATTCCCGTGGAGCCTGCCAATCGTCGCGCACAAACATCTCCCCACAGCAACGCACTTCTCCTTATCCAAGAACTCCAATTGCTCCACAAAGAGCTGCCTGGCCTGCCGCATCTGCCTGGCCGACTGCTGCGAGTGTTCGTCCGCCGGCCGGCCGTCCACGGCGGCAGCCGCGCGCAGCACGTGGTCGTCGATCTTGCGCAGGTTCTCGGTGACCTTCTCGGACGCGTGCTCCAGCTCGACGATCTCCTCCATGGTGCTGCGGTACTGGCGCAGTTTCTCCTCGATTAGGGCCTCGATTACGCTGGGAAGGGGGTTGGGTGGGTTTTGGTGGTGTTGAGGGTTTGGTGGTGTGGGGGGGGGGTTCAAAATATAACAACGAGTATTCTTGTTGTTGTTGCCATCTTATGGCAGACCCGCAAAGTTGACATGTTAAAGTAGAGACAAGTGCCACGCATTTAATTTTGTCTCGTTCACTTAACTACCGCTCAAAATATTTGCTAGAATAATTCCCCTAGGGAATGATTAATTCGTCAGTCATTTTGAGGGGGGGGGGGCTATTCGATGGGGGAATTATTGAAAAGGAGGATTGATTATTTGCAATAATTTTTCTTTTAAGTCGCCTCACAATATATACGCGTTTTTCACAAAATAACACGCCATTTTGTTCAAATTAGACAAAACAACTTGATCACATGACTTAAGGGAGTAATTATTTGAGGGGAATTTATTATCTCACTCGTTTAACAGCGGGGAATTTTTCGATGTGGCATCATTCAAGCGAATACGGCATTTATCCAGCGAGCAATTCAGCATGTTGTAAAATGACAAAATAAGCGATAAGCTATTTGAAAAATTGCAATGTTAACTTCAAAAATACCGCCACCCTAAAAAAACCAACACAGCCTGTCGATTCACATCCTGCAATTGTTCCTGGGCGTGCACCACCTGCGCCCTCCTAAGTAAACAGGGTGCAAAAATGGTCGCCAAATTAGGCGCGCACATTCTATTGACCTCTTCCTGGTGGGCCACCCTGGCCAGGTGGTACATGAGGCGATCCAGGACAGCCTTGTGCGCCTTGGGAAGGAGTTCTACCATTACGTAGAGACAGCGGACGCGCTCCACCCTCTGCTCGATGTCTGGGCAGGGGGTGGGGGGGGGGGTTAGATGTGGGGGGTTTAACTGATGGGTTTGAGGGGTGCCCGCTTTTATTTAGTTTGTAACTGATAAAACCTCAATGTTTCTGGGGGTCGATCGGAAATTTTAAATGTGTTTCCTTTCTCGAGCGATTTTTTTAATATTTGGTGCATCGGTTGATGGAAAAGTGCAGTACTTTAATGAATCGGGTCTAGTTCATTACCTAAAACGTAGCATTTCCATTTGAGCAACTATGTAGCAAAAAGAATAAGGTTTAGAATATATTTATGTTGCTGAATTCGACTGTCAACCAACCAGACACATTCAGAAAGTTCTCATACAGGTCATAGGTCATCAGTGGCTCCGACATTTCGCGGAAGAACATTTTGACCAGCGCCGTGAGCACGTGCACGGGCACGTCGTCGAAACGCAGCTTGCTAGAGTCTGCGGCGCGCGGAACAGAACATTTGGAATTCATAGGACTGTGGAATAGCAGATTGAAATATATACCTAGGTAGTGTTTGTAAACCTTTATATTTACATTTGCGTACCATACTTCTTCTAATAGAACGCCATACCTCCAATAGAAAGGCAGGTTTTGGCACGTTTTTGCGCTCAAAAAAAAAATGTGTCATTGTCAAATGTCTTTTACATGAACATGACACATGACATTTTACAGTTTCTTTTACATGACATTTTACAGGGTCTTTGACATTATCATGGACTGCCCCCGGATGACAACATACTTGTGCAGCTATGATTATGTTTTGCAACAGGTTTTGCATTTTAAAAATACACATATACACAAATACTGGGTGACAAATTATAACACCGCGTTTAAAAGCAACAATTAACAATAATACAGCAGCTCCGAAACAGCAATAGCGCAAAAACCCACCACTGGTCGTTTCAATCAACCTTCTCATCTGCTTTATCTGAACAATGCTCCCGCTTTTCCTGTAAATGCCCTCGACAAACAGGCCTCTCAACTCAATGGCCAGTAAAATGCTCTCGATTAAAACAGGCACCGGATTGTCATCATCAATTAATGTGCTAAGTTCGGCACCGAAAAATCTGCCCGGCGCGGACATTGGCATGGTGCCAGACGCGTCATCGCCAGCGGAACAGGGTTGAGTCAGTTTGGAGTGACACTTTTTGTGACATGAGATTCGACAGCCTGAGAGGGACGGGAAATATGAATACAAGGCCCATATTCTTGAAAAAGACCCAGGGAGTTTTTGGTCCGAATTTTTATGATAGAGGGTGGGTTAAAAAGGTGAAGTTTTTCGAGGCTTGCTATTATAAACCAACACTGCGCCTTAATGACCGTCCAGTATACGTAACGCCAGCAGTGACCTTATTCAGGCGCAACATTTTCCATTTTTCTATTGGCCGAACGCGCGCACAAATGTTTTCATTGTCAACTTTATGGGCCGTATTTCTGGAGAGGGGGGCTATTCGAGGTGACTTCTTTATTTTTACACGTTTTCATGGCAGTTTTTTCACGTGGGTTTATTCAAAAAAATACAGTACAGAATGGACCCTCAGTTTCGGCTTTGTCTCACATTTCCAAGCCCAAAAACATTTCTAAAGACCATTAAAATCCTATCAAAACCTCAACAAAACTCCCTCCAAACAACCACCCTCCAAAACAACAAACCCTGGCAAATGAAGATCTTCTCCGCGTGCCACATGAACTCGTTGCACACCTCGCAGTAGGTGGGCACGTGCACGATGTCCGCGCCGAACCGGTGCTGCATGTGCACCACGGTCACGTCGGAGCGCCGCCGCTTTTTCCGCAGCGACTGCGATTTGCGAGGGGGAGTATTTAGTGGGTGGTTGGTGGGAAAAGTGTGTGGACACTTTATAAGTGATGTTTTCGAGGTAGGTAGTTATTGCACTCAACAAACTTGGGATTTCACTTTCTATCAACTTCTTCCTTTCAAACGACTTTTATCAAACAAAGAAAATAGAAATTTTCGAACCAACCTTGGTCCTACCCGAAGAACTCTTCGATCTTTTCTTATTCTGTTGCATGAATTCATTCAAAAATCCCCTGAACCCGTTCACGCCCAGAGTGACCGGAAATGTACACTGTTCTTTAATGCAAGTTTTTGTCAGCGTGCCCTCAAAGCAGGTTATTAGGTCGCGGTATTTGATACCCTTATTTTCATCCTGCGAATTTTCAAGAATTTTTCACGTTTTCATAGCAAATCTCTGAGTAAAATACCTACTACCGGAAAAGTTCTTGGTTTTGTGTGTGCACTAGTGACGGAAAAGCGACGGAGAAAAGGGCGCCAGGCGCCAATCAGAAAAAGGCGCCACGGAAACTCGGCGCCGAACGCCAAAGATTCCATGGCGCGACTTCTTCAATGGTGCCAGCGCCGTGGCGCCATACCATACTAGTGTGCACTGCTAAGGGGAAAATAGAACGGGGCAGGCCTGATACGCACATCTGCCCGATAACCACATTTGCCCGTTTTTTTCACTTGACACTTTTTCAAGTGATTTTCAGATATGAGTAGAATGAAAAAAGTTGCGCAATGACATTAGTGAACTTTTTTCACTTCACTCATATCTGAAAATCACTTTAAAAAGTGTCAAGTGAAAAAAACGGGCAAATGTGCGTATCGGGCACGTGTGCGTATCAGTGCACCCCCAATAGAACCCATGCAGCTGCAAGTGTTCGACTCTCATTCAGTCGACAAATGATGTCACTTTGTCATTAAAGTACCTAGATTCAACATTAGACAACTGGCAGGTGCTCACAATCTATTCACATCACCATAACAACCCTAAAAATCTCGATCTCTTTTTTAAAAAAAACGAACAGTGAGCGCCGCCTCAAAACTGATCAGTTCCGTGTGGAACTCCCTGAGTGCCTTCTTGTAAATGGCGTCCACCTGGGTGTCTCGACACTTTTGCGACTTCAGCTGCAGTTCCGTTTGCTGTGAAATTGGGGGGGGGGGGTTGTTTGAGGGTAGAGGTTTAAATGGAATTTCATTCGCATCGATCGCTGTTTGAGAAGATTGTACACGCAGATATTTGTAAATTAAAGTGCTCTTAGTATTCGAAACGGGCCGAATTCTAGGGACTGGCACATTTCTCGTTTGTTCCCGACGGGGTGTAACTCAAGGTTGCCGCGCGCACATGTTTGCAGATGAAATTTCGGAAACTCAAATCTGTTTTGAACGTACTTCAGTTTGTCAGAATAATTCATTTTCGAGCTCATTTATCAACAGTAGTTGATGGACCCTGCATTCCAGTGAATTCAAATATACCCAAAACCGGATTTATCGGTTCCCAACATTTCTGCTGTAAACTGTAGGGTCAAGTTCCCACGGATACCAATACCGAAATTTCTCAAGTGAGCAATTTCAGATAATTCTTATTCTTGGCGTACAGTAATCGTGGTGCAGAATGTTACCAGAGGGGGTATCCCATTAAGACAAAAGCGCTTTAAGACAACAGTAGCTTTAATGCTACAAAAGCGCTGCAGTGTTTGAAGATATACTTGGCTGACATGATACTCTGCCCTCGCACTGATTTATGTCTCGTGTTGGAAGCGTGCCAATAATTATTAAATCATGCGATTTCCGTAAAAAGTGAAAAAAATCATCGCTGTGAATATGTTAATGAATAACATTATTACAACAATCAATTTTGTCATCTTTTTATGCAACTCGCATGCGTTAACCATTGTTGGCACACTTCCAGCAGGAACCACGCATGCAAGGAGTAAAGTTACCGGAGTATAGTTAAGTTCATGTGAAAGTTCATTGTGTCAATTCTACTTGTAATGTGAAACTACTATACTTCCAGCCTAATTGCATCACCAAAAAGTTACAAAATCTATTTATATTTTTTATCATAATTATGAAAGTCTATTTATATTTTTCGACCTGGAACATGACATGATCCAGAACTTTTTTCTCCATGAGCATTTTTGTTCTATTAAAGCTACTGTTGTCTTAAAGCGCTTTTGTCTTAATGACGCACACCCGTTAACAGAATTGACCTGACATTTGATTAGAAAATTTCCAGATTCGTGTAAATATTTTATACTCGGTTGACATTATACTCGGTCGACATTATAGTCCACACTGAACTGCGGCTGACTGGTGGTAATCCCAAGCCCTGTAAAGTGTCAAGTAAAGTGTCAAATGTAAAGTCAAATGCAAAGCCAAATGTAATGTTAAGTGTCAATTGTGTATCCAAATCTTATTTTTTCATTTCCAACTATAATGTTTTGTATCCAAATCTTATTTTTCAACATAAGATTTGGATACAAAAACATAAGATATGGATACGAAAAATAAGATTTGGATACACAATTGACACTTTACTTTACATTTGACTTCACATTTGACACTGTACTTTACAGGGTTTGGGACCACACCCTGAACCGGTTCAAGATGAAGTGGAGTGAAGTGGGGAGTCAGTTCATAAGTTTTCAGTTGGCTGTCTGCCAGCCGAAGACATAAATCATATCTATTTGTAGGGTATCATGTCTGCCGAGTATACCGAGAATCAAAAATAATGTCTGAAATTAATCACTTAATAAAGTGCAGCGTCGGCACCGGATTTTCCTCCCCGTAAAAGTATTTTCTACAAAATCAGCCCATTCAGAAACTGCGCCGGCCGACGACATTACTTTTCAATGTCGTCCCGGAAATGATCAAGGCTTGTGTGCCTAATTTGTGCACATGAATAATTAATTTAGTTGTGATTTGCATTTCCAAATAACTATTGAAATTTCCCCAAACATGTGACTTTGCGACACGCGCAGCGCTCCCGGCGATTATCTTCCCGATTATCTCGTATTTGTAACAAAAACGAAAAAGAATTCTCGTATGTATTTACGTTCGAATATTTCATCGACCTTCAGTGTCAATTTGATAGTCTTTAATTTTTTACATGCGCTGGGAAGACATGCGAAAGTGCAGTGGGACACGTGAAAACGGTGCCACTCCATTTTTGCGTTTGCCATTTTCCAGGGCATTTTACAAAACTTTTGACACTTTGCATGACATTTGACACTTTACACGGCTTTTTACAGGGTCTGGAAGTGCCCCGATGTGGACTGCACGCAGCAAAACAAACTAACGCAAAGAGAGGATAAAATCCACTTTGCGAACACATTAAGAACTTATTGATACCGTATTTCTTCTAATAGAAGAGCGCCGTTCTATTTTTTTTGTCAACTTTTTTAGCTGCCGTTCTATTAGAGGTGCCGTTCTATTGGAGGCTGTCGTTCTATTTTTTCACCAATCTTTTCACACATTTCTCATTTAAAATAGGTTTATTTTTAATGAAGCTTGAGCAATATTTTATATATATATATATATATATATATATATATATATATATAGCAATATATATCAGATCATCAATTTCAGATTAACACCTGTTTGAATGCTTTGCATGTTATCACCATCCATTTTTTATTCATTTTTGTGTTCATCCACTCCCACAATAATTCCTACCTGCCGTTTTATTGGATTGGAGGTGCCGTTCAATTGGAGGCTGCCGTGCTATTGTTTTTGTGGGTGCAAAAATGTGCGAAAACCTGCCGTTCTATTGGAGGTGCCGTTCTGTTCGAGGTATGCCGTTCTATTAGAAGAAATACGGTATACATATTTACCTACACTTTGCCTTATCGAGTTGCCATTTTGCAGGACAATTCGCATGACTTTTGACACTTTGCATGAGATTTGACATTTTACAGGACATTTTACAGGGGCTGGGACTGCCCCCAGGATTGCTAAATACATTTCTGGTGAAGCGTTACAATGCATCTCCCCTGGGTGTCAACCATTGCCGTTGTGAATCAATCATTTCCCCAATGGCAATAGATCTTATTCTTGAATGCTCATTAACATGCCGGATGCTTTGTTAACGCGGTGTGTGTTGAATATGTAAATGTGCCCCTCCATGTGGTTTTTCACTTTGTTGTAGAATGAGCGTGTTTGAAAAAAATATTTAAGCATTGAGCAAACAAATGTGTGCGGCGACAATACACCACAAGTTTGTCTAATGCAGGCCGTAATCAACTAAGCCACACCGTGGGCACATTAATTATCTGTCACATCACCTTGACGCAAACATTTGTGTATGGAGACTGGAAGTGGAATGAACTAAGTTCGTGTTTTTCATATTTACAGCCTTACCAATATTACAGCGACAGGTATTCCTGTGCCGTTCAAAACACATTCGATATTCAACGACTACACATAGTGCCAATCCCAGATCCTGTAAAATGTCAAATGTCATGCAAAGTGTCAAAAGTCATGGAAAATGCCAATTTGCTGGGCATTTTCCATGACTTTTGACACTTTGCATGACATTTGACATTTTACAGGGTCTGGGACTGGCACCTAGTTTAGATGAACTGTCAAATTCAACAAAATGTGCGCATGTGTCGCGCACATTTTATGCAGCCCGATATTTTCGATGCATGTGGCAAGTGCTTTAATGTGTGTGTGTTTTTGGATAGTAAAACTTTGAACGTGATGGGTGTGCTTCTAAAAGTGCCAGTCTATATTTTTGTCAAATTTTGATTCGGTCCATTTTTGGATCTCTCATAGTAAGGCGCTTCTAGAAAAGTGGGGTTGTGAACACAAAAATTGTGAGATATTTACATTAAAGTAGAAAACTGCTAAAAACGGCTAAATGCAGATTCGGGGATGTTCAGTGTATATATTTAAAAGGTTTTTCACAATTTGTGTCTTACAAAGTGCCGATATACATTCATTTTTCAAATTTGTTTTTTTATGCAGCGATCGTACATTATTTTTGTGCTTATGGAGTAGCTGGAGTAGCAAAAATACATTATAAATACCTAAATCTTTTTCCACATAGCGCGCTTATCAAAAAATCATATCAAGTGTATGTTCTGCTTTGTTTAAGTTTCGCCAACATTTACGTTTTCATTTGGAACATTACGTTTTATTGACATTACGAAAACAAAAAGCCACTAAATAAGTGATCATTTTATATCTACAAATAGATTCAAAACCCGCATTTTGTAATGGGCGTTTAGGTTTAATGCACATCAAAAAAACCATCGCCTAAGGCTTCTCTTTCTTATTCACTGGAAAAAATTAGGCACATTGCCAGTCAAGATACAGAACACCCATTCGCAATTATTCAAAGCACAACTTAACAGAAGTCCGGTTCACACGACCATTTGTGAGAATATGTAGAATCAACATTAGATGCAAAGAATTCTCAGTTCACACCCGGGAAGCCTAAATGCAAATCGTAACAGAGAGCGCCTGTTTTCTTTGATTCCTCTGATCGCGGGGCCGCTTTAATGCACCCGGTATGTTCTGGGAATACCACATGCCGGGCTTTTAACGCGCCATTTCAGACGTTAGATCGATACACTTTTGGGTAACTTGGGCGTTCATTACGTAGACGTTCTTTTGGCACATTTACTTGTTGCGTAATTGCTTCAATTGGCTTTTTTAGTTGACAGCAATTGGTCTTTTTAGTTACAATTTTATGCCCACGCACTAGTTTTCAGGTGAAATTTAGAAAACTCATAAATCAGCTTTGAACGCATTTGAGTTTCTAGAATGAGTCATTCTTTATCTCCGTCAACTGGAGTTTACGTACACCTTATTGTAGAACAGACAAATGCGTTCAAAGCTGACTTAATGAGTTATCGAAATTTCAGCTGAAAACTAGCGTGCGCAGACACATTTGTTGTACTTGTTAAAGTAACAGCTTAAGATTGCTGTGGCAGCTTTTGCCATCAATTGGGGAAAAAAAGTTTGCTAAATTACTCCATTCAGTCCATTTTCGCACCTATTTCACTCTCAACATTAACCACAAATAAGATTCTTCCTCCACATCACACAGTTAACCTTCTATCTAGCAAACCAAAAGGCGGCTCTTAAATACCTATCCCACACCCAAATCAACCGCCACCCATTGGCAGCTTGCCAATCACATTTAAATATGGACAACCAGATAGCAGTAATGTCCGAGTGCGCCTGGTGCGACGAATTGCTCGATAGCGACCCGCTGCTGATCGACATTCACAATTCTATGCGGCACCCCGTGTTGCACCGCAGATATTTGTTGATGCGGGAGGGAAGGTTGAGAGAGAAGAAACCACGGGTTGAGGTTTGTGAGGGTTGTTTTTTAGCTGAGTGGATGGATTTTTTGGGATGAATATGCGACAATGTGCCTACAACTCCCTATGTTTCTATCAAAACGCATTTTTGTCATACGAATAAGTTTTGCATATTTTTTCGCCTATTTGACAAACCGAATATTTGTCATACACGCAGGCAATTTGCCAGTTGGTGGGGGCAGTTTATCATAGGATTAATTTTCAAGTGCAGGCAATTTGTCATACAGACAGTATATTTGTCATAATGCAAGTTATGGCGCTTTTATCAAAGTGAAAAAAGTGTCAATATAGGTAAATATTTTTCATAATACCAGGTCATTGATTGGGTGGTTCATTCAATGGATGAAAGTGTGCCAGTAATTGTGGGAATATGTGTGTGCATAATCTTTTCATCTGAATTAAGTTTATATATGTACAGTTCCTAAAGAGACTGTCTCCAAGGAAAATTGTGATGCTACTTGAAGAGTTTCATTCCAAATGTTTTTGCAAATTGAGATTTCAATATGTTTTTGCACAATTTTAATTGACTTGCAAAGACATTTATTTATATGTTCAAGTTGAAATTTAAATCTGCAAAAATATTCTTTTTTGCATGTGCAAAACAAAATCACAATTGGCATGTGCAAAACAAAATCAAAAAATAAACAAACCCATTTATTTACTTTTTGCAAATTGAAATTTTGACTGGCAAAAACGTAAATGTTATCATATTCTAACATCAAAAATGGATAAAGGCTACTTTAATACAGTGTAATTACAATAGAGACAACCGGGAGTCCTGGACACAGCTACACTTTACAAAATTATTGTTTCATTTATCATTCCCTCATCTGTTTTAGGTTTAAGGTTCCACATTCATTTAAGGATTATCCTGTTGGGATCTATGGCCAGGCCAACAATGACATAATGTTCCTGGCCAGCATTAATTGCAATATGATGAATCTTTGATCTGTATTTAACATAAACAGCTGCGCTATACTACGTGTTATGACGAATTTAGACCCCCCTTTATGTTAAATATTCCGCTGCTTATGACAAAACTTCCGCCGCACTGGCAAATTGATACGTATGACAAAAGCACCGTCAAAAAAACAAATTTATTAGTTAAACAAATGCGCGATTTGATGAAAGGGTATTTGCCCGTGCCTACACACACTAGTTTTCACCGTGACTTCGATAAAACTGAATTTTTTTTCAAATGTAAATTAATCATCACGGTGCAATGATTTAACTTTGAATTTTTATAAATGAAAGTTAAAATTTGAAAATTTGAAAACTAAAACACCTATAGCATACAATAAGAGTAGGCTGAATGTCGCCATGTTGCCATTTCAGTTTTCACACAAGTCACGGTGAAAACTAAATACCTAGCGTGTGTAGGGCCACTATGTACTGTCAGAATATTTATTATTTAAAGCAGTGATTTCGGAGAAGTGATGATAAACGTCAATAAGCAAGCACCTTAAGTTGGTTCTCGTAATTTTTTGCGAGAAGCGCCATACAAAATCGGTATCGAAGCCCTTTGACAACTATCTTAACAGGACAATGAATAGTTTACAAAAGAATTGCTCCATAAAAATACGCACATCTACATCCATCAATTATCTTCCTTTTCCACCCCAGAATGAAGTCTCCCAGACCATAAACCTGGAATCTAATGAACTACAACAAGCTCAAAAGCACCAGTGCGACCAGTGCGGAAAACAGTTCTCCAGCCTCATAGCAGTGAAGATACACAGAGGCCGAGCGCATAAACGCGCACCTGGCAAACTCGCAAAGCCTGTCAGACCAATGTCCGACGAGGTGAATTTTTCGTGGGTTTTTTCCTATAATACGGCAAAAAATGTGTCTGTGAAGTGTGTGGAAGCGGCGCGCTTGCACACACTTCATTTACCTAGCTTCACCATGCACTTCACGTGATTCCAAAATTGTGGAAGACAATTCTTCATAACGTTGGCGGCTTACACTAACAAATAAATCTCCATGCCAACACCTCTCTAAGAAGCGTGATGTGTCTTCACGTAAAATATTGTCCTGGTGTGCTTCACTTCACTTCACGACTCTTCACCGCGCACCACACACCAATTTTTTGCTGTGTATCGGAGAAGTGTCAAAATAATTAACCAATTACGTTCATGCCACCCGCAGCTGAAGCGCCAGTGCGACGAGTGCGGCAAGTGGCTGCGCACGGCCGCGGGAGTTAAAGTGCACAAATTACGCGCGCATGGAATACGTAGTTTCACCGGTCTCGAAACTGGCGCACAGCTGCAGCGTCACCAGAAAGTGAACAAAGTTGGCACAGCCGCGGCAAGTGGGCCAACGGGCACGGGAATAAACCAGGTTTGACGCTAGGGCACTTTGATCCGTTTTGCAGTCGAACGATACTTTCTTATCACACAGCGGCGGCACGCGTGCGCGCAGTGCGGCAAAAACTACAAGTTCAGAAGCTGGCTGCTGGTGCACATGCGTACGCACGCGGCCAAATCAGTCGGGGGCAGCGCGGAAGCCATTCACAGCTCAAACTTGAGCACAGACGAGCAGCCGTCTGGCAGTGGCGTCGGCAGCGACAACTCGGCGCACGTGTGCATGTTGTGCGGCTCGGGCTTCGCCACGCCCGACACACTTTTCATTCACAGCCGCAAGTGTGCTGTTGCTACGCTGAAGGAAAAGTCGCCTAAGGTGTGAACCGCGGTGTATATCAGGTGTAGGGTAGAAATACAGATTTTTCAATTTGGAAATCGGGGCTGCGCGATTTGAAGTCGCCTAACCACCACTCAAATAATGCACTTCCAAATTTATTCGATCGTGTCAAAATAATATCAGAAATACGTTAAAAAAATGGCAGCATATGATCGATTGTCAGTCATTAGGCATTAAATCTGATCTCAACATCTCAAACCGGGCGATAACAACTTCATTCCAGCTACCAATAAAAAGCCCACAAATAATACCCCCCAGGCGGCCACATCGAATGGCAAGGCCCCCGGGAAGCCACGAAGCGCGCAAGCGACATCATGTCCGCACTGCGCGCGGCACTTTAGCAGTCAGCGCAAGTACGTCAAGCACAGACAGCAGCGCTGCATCGAGTGCAAGCTGTGCGGCGTCACTGTGGACTTTGGGTGGCAAATGGATGGGCACATCGAAGAGAGTCATGGGGATGATTGGCAGTGTGGGGGTGGGGGAGATTTTTTTGAGTTTCCCGTTATTTTGTTGTCGAATATTGGTGAGGTTTCTTAGATCGACTGAATGTTGTGGATAATTTAGCATAATATATTACCGTATTACCTCGAATTACCCCCCTCGAATTATTCCCCCCCCCCTCTCAAATTTTGCTGGCGAAATAATAAACCCCCTGGGGGTATTTCGAGGTAATACGGTATATAAATATGTATCTTCACATGTTTTTTTTACCCATGAACAATTTTTCCGCTGAATTGTTATATATAAATATGTCCGTATGAATTGTGAACGCGAAACTAGCAGAAAATAAAAATAACTACAAAGACGGGATCTCGCTTGCAAAAAAAACTTGTTAAAATGCGCGCACGCAGTCACCTACTTCAAAAGGCAACGGCGCAGCAAATGGTAAAAAAGCCTCGAAAAAACCCAGCCAAAAACGCCCCAAAACCCCGCCAACCTTCCTAAAAATAAATAGGCTAAAAGCCTTGAGATCATCCAAACTGGCGACGATTTGATCTTGCGGGTCGATCTGCTGCTGAGTGCGCGTCAAGTTGAAAAAGCGGCCGCGCGACAATTGCTGCGAGTGCAGCGCGGCCGTAGTGGACGGGCCCATTTGGGTGCCGCACGACGTCTTGGGCGAGCGCAGTATTAAACTGCCCACGTCCCACGGCCTGAGGTGTGTCACGGATTCAGTCGGGAGTTTCGGTTGTTTGGCGGCGCGCACGCTAGTTGACACGTGTGTATTCAGTTGACACAGTTGACACACCATCAGAGCGATCTACCAATGCACTGGTCGTAATATTTATTTTTCAACATTGTGGTGTGTGCATTGGAAGATCGCTCTGCGATACGTGAAGCCGAAATCTGAGTTGACACAAACCAGTTGACACATGAGTGTCAACTAGTATGCGGACCGGGCCGCTTTTAACGTGATGAAAATTGAAACAATAGTTTCAGTCCACCAGTGCAAGTGGTCATGATTGCCAGCACTGCAGTCAAGTCAAGTGATGAGTAAATTTCAAAATCTATGTTAATAATTAACTTCACATTTGCATTTGAAACTTCACTTGTCACTTGTCAGGGCTCGTGAAAACTGCTTGAAACTTGAAAACTTCCAATGGATTCGCATACAAAAAAATCCCCCCCGTGACATTCAACATTATCCAAAAACCATGACAAAATCGACGCACCTCCTAAAAGGGGCGGGGCTGCGCGGCTCTGCGCCGGGGGTGGGGCTGAGCGCGCGGCAGGGCAGCTTGTTGGCGAACACTTGGCACTCCTTGTGCACCCACAGCTTGCACGTGGTGCACTTGTAGCCCTGCGATATGGCCAGGGTGTTTGCATGTTGTGAATTCGAAAGATACGGCCGGCCACAATCATGGAACACGTGAACGATAGCTGTTTATGTGCAACAAACAGCGATGCAAAATCATCATTGTGCTGCAACGGAATTTTGCACTAGTGACGCCTCACCCCTGTGGAGCAGATTAGGCACATGGATAAATTTCACCGAGTTGTTAATCTCCATGACACTAGGTTACGCTTTTTTGCATAGTTGTTAAAACGTATTTACGTTTACTAGATAAATACGTATACTCGAGTACTGCGTAAATACGTTTACGTTTCCTCCCAAAAAAATACCATACACACTTACTCGCATACTTTTTTAAGTAGGCGAGTACGTACAGGGAAACGTAATTGCGAAAAACATTTACTTTACGTTTTCTGTACTCAGGGGTGAGTAAAAATAAACTACTTTATGTTTACGTTTACTTTGAAAAAAGTTCAGTACTTTCAACAAATCTGCTTTTTTGTTTAGTTTGATCCTAGGTCCTAGGTCAAATACCGTTCACTGCACAACAGCTGTGTGAACTGTGATTGTCAATATGAATTTACCTAGACAATGACGGCCAAATAAATGAAGAAAAATCACGCTTGAGTAGCTGAACTGAAAAAGAGAATACCCTGAAACCCCCCTGAAAAACCACCATACCTGTGCAAAAAATCCACTGATAGTTCTCTGGCACAAACTGCACATTTCACTCCTGGCAATCCTGGTCAGACGCATTGTGTGGCTGATTAGTGCAGCTGACTCACTAGATTCCAAAGAGTGCCCTGGCACTGCCAGAGGGGACACTGGAAAATTTGGTGCTTTTGTTGAAAAGAAAACTTTCTGTGGTGGATTGTGAATTCTGGTGGATTGTGAATATTTTATGTATCCAAATGATATGGGCGTAAAATTTCCGAATTTTTGTTAGATGATTCAATCATAGCATCTAATTGATGTTATTTACCTTTGAAAATCTGTGGTATTTTGGAGTCATAAAGTCATATTTTACAGTCCCGAGCACAGCAGTAAAATGACGCTTTTATATGCCCACTGATAAACGTAAAACTAGACCCTTTAGCTTGAAATATAGATATAAAAACACACAAGATCCTTTTGCAGCGACGCTCGGCGGTGATTGCGGTGAGAAACTCGACTCATCTGCGTCATCGTCCGAATCGCGCAAGCTGTCACTTTTCCGATCTGAAAAGGTGTTTTATTGTAACATTTTTTGTCCTCCAGTTTTCGGGAAGCGGAAAAACGCACTGCTCAGAAAGTTTTTTAGGTGCTGCTTGGCGCGGAAAAAGCCGGAGCGCTTCTTTTGTACGTTTGACGATTTTGATGAGGGGGTCTGTGATAAGTGGGCGATTTTTTTGATTATCAATATTTGAAAATGAAAAATGAAAAACGGAAAAAATGAATGAAATGACGAAACAACGAACCCTGTCCACTTTGGGCATGCCTGATGTTGAGCTGCTCGTGTGTACCGGTGGTAGCCCTGGAAATAAAATAACGTATACTAAATATTGCAGTATACCGTACTTATTATTATGGAACTGATTATGAAATGTGAACCATTTATACACATCATACAAAAGCTATTTGCGTATATACTCGTCGCACCGCAAAGTATGTGCAGAATCCTACCATAATTTAATGAATAAAACATTGTGATATTTAAATTTCGTAGGTTATTATTCCGTCAATACAAAAAAGAAATATCATGATGAAAAAACTGCATGATTTTTGGTTCATAATTCAGATGGGTTATGGTAAGTTTCCATACTAAGTGTGATGTCCGCCGAGTATACCTACCGTATTTCCTCGAAATAACCCCCGGGGGGTGATTGTTTCATAGTGGTCCCGAGAGGGGGGGGGGGGTTAAACGAGGGGGGGGGATATTTCGAGGGGGGGGGGGGTTATTATTTCACAAGAAAATTTTTGAAAACCAAGTACGAAATTGTCGTCTGAAACGTACGCAGACGTCGAAAAATGCAACAAAAACTGCCATTTATAAGGTTCTGTAGACTAATATTAGTACGTAGATGGTATAAACACTGTTCTAACGTGATTCCGACATTGTTTTAACGTGTGTTCTGCACTACGCAGAACATAAACTGCCGTATTTGTCATGTAAGTTCTCTCTACACTCAATTTGGGGGGGGTATTTCGAGGGGGGGGTGATTGTTTCATAGTGGTCTCGAGAGGGGGGGGGGTCAAACGAGGGGGGGGGGGGGTATTTCAAGGGGGGGGGGGGTATTTCGAGGAAATACGGTAGATGAATCGCAGTGTGCATGATCATAAGTTAAAGTTAATCTTATCATGATCATAAGTTAAAATATTGAGTTGATATGCAATATCCGATACCAGCCATAACTGTAAGGATAGTTCTTAATGATTGGTTGGTTAAATGGTTGACATCACCATTCTAGTTTTTAGACAGGAATATAATTTCTCAGTTCCAAAAATGTCCACAAAAACGGCTACAATGTCTTTCTTTCACGTAAAAAAGGTAAATACACCTTAAAACACAAAAACACCCACCACTATCAGTCTGCGCCCCCTGCGCCTGCTGTTTCGCATCGGCAGACTTGGCGATCTCATTTTCGGTGCTTGCCACCCGACGCAAAGTGCCAAAGTCCAAAACCCTGGCGCTGCTCGCGGCTGCCAACGATTGGCGCCTGGGATTAGGGTCGACATTGAGTGGACAATGTAACTTCTTTTTTTTGGTGTGATTTCGATTGCAAACGGCGTGCGTTTGTGAAAAAGTATTTTTAAATTCAAATTGTCCCACGAAAAATTTTATGGCTAGAATGACACAGCGGTACGGCGGCATACTGCTGCCAGTTGCGCAAATTGAGAAGTGAGAAGTAAAATGGCAAATGCAAAGTGAATTGAGAAGAAAATTGGCAAAAGCAAAGTGAAAACGAGTAAAATTCTTCTCAATTCACTCCTCACTTCTCATTTCACTTCGCATTTGCCATTTTACTTCTCACTTCTCATTTCACCTCGCATTTGCCATTTTACTTCTCACTTCTCATTTCACTTCGCATTTTTTAACTTCGCGTTTGTCATTTCACTTTTCATTTCACTTAGCATTTGCCATTTTACTGCTCACTTCTCCACTAGCGGAACTGGCCCCTGGACAGTTATTGAAATTTGAAAACGACATCAGCAACACAGCAGCAACGCAAAATAAATCACACTCAAGCTTCACACAAAAGAGAATCGCCCAATCGACCCCACCCAACCACCCACCTAGTCTGGTCCATTTTATTCGAGCCGGCAGCGCCCCCGCTAGCCGAGTGCTCGTCGACGGGCTTGCCCACCAGCTTGAGGCGGCAGTCTTCCAGGATGAAGTTGAATTCCGCATCCAGGGTCGCACTGTCCTCCTCCTCGTCGTCCTCCAGACTGGGGGGTGTTTTTTGAGAGTGAATTGTGCTACCGTAATCGTGGGAATAGTGCACATTTCGAAACGGTACTGAGATTGGTTCCGAAGAATGTAAATACCTAGGATAATGTATTTTTGGTACACGGAAGCGTATTTTTGTATTTGGATGATGTCATAATTGGGTATAATATGTTCCGAGTCATTCAACAGCGGCTCCTATGTATTTATTATCTACCTACCTATTACATATTTTTTAAATTGGAAAGTCTGCAAGATCCTGTCCACAAAATGTAAAGCCGAAAATCAAATTTGCATAGGTAATTTTATCACAATCAAATTAACAATTTATCCGTCACACTCTACAATCACTTTTTCAACCAAGCTCACCCAGAATCCTTCAATTCCAACGGCTTTAACAAATCTTCATCAGCGGCGGCCGGGCCGGCGCCATCGCGGCTCAAATCCAAATGTTGAATGTCGAATGATGGAAGCTCGAACTTCTGGAAGAAATGTTGAATTTGGAACAATTTTGCACTGCTGCCGCGGATGATGCCCAACTTGGCTGCGTAACCGTCTCGCTCCGCTGTGAATCTGCGAATGAAAATGGTTGATTAGACAATGGAAAGCATAGGGCATTAGGTAATCTGTCGCAAAAATCTGCGTTGCAATTGAGTATATTGGTGCCAACTACCAATTCCGCAAGTGGATAAGTGAATAACCGTTCAAGACGTGAAAAATGAGAAGTGAAATGCGACGTAAAAAGTTGGAAAAAAAGAAATGGCAAGTTTAAGTGAAACAAAAAATAAAAATCTGAACATGTTCCATACATAGAAATTTTTATTATTTTTATGTATTTTTTCTTTTATTTTTAGCGTTTTCTTATCACTTGAAATTTGTATTTTATTTATAAATTTTTTACTTATCATATCCCATTTCACTTTTCACTTCTCAAACGGTTTTCACTGCTCCACTTGCCAACGCGATGCCAGTGTCCCAATTAATTGAATTTACTGTAAAATGTGTAGACTACAAAACAAGTTCAATTCACAACGACACAGGGGTGTTTCCAGGGTTCGTATTCCGGATTATCAAAATCGTACACCCCCAAAAACAAAAACAACCACCCAAATACAAACTTCTTTCTAAACAAATAGCCTCTACAATGCGCCTGTAAATCCACAGTGACATCTCTCAACTTTCCATAGGCGCCTCTAAAAATGTAGGCCCTCCAGTATGTCTGAATTACAAGGGCGGCTACAGTTTCTCGGCGAAGCCGTTCGCGTACTAGCATTCCGCGTACTGCAGCTTGAACTTTGATCACACCGGATCTGAAAATGGGGATGTTTTTGGTGTCACAGAGATTGTACATGGTAAATATATTGATATTTCGAATCGGTGGGGGTCCCATGTTGTGATGATAAAACGGGAAAAATGGCGCCAGGCGCCAGAGAAAAAGAACGCCAATAGTCCCATGGCGCGACACTCTTCGGCGCCTTGAAATAGCGCCAGTGGACATTGCGCCACCGCATCACTAATACAATGTGAAGTGATAAATAGTGATAAAAACAGTCGTAAGTGATAGGTCACAGGTAAAAGTTTAACCTGCACATAGACAACTCATATGTTCAGGTTGTCGCTTGGCCTATAAGATGCACAGTTTCCCCCAGCTAGAGGGCACGCGCTGACAAATTTAGCCTACACAAAACTAAAGACAAACCGTGTTCTCTGGAATCGCTTCCTAGCAATGACAGTCTTGAACCAGCGCTGCAGGCACACGATCTGCGCCATGATCGTTCTGTGCAGCTGGTCGTCCAATATCAATTTCTCCGCATCTCTCATGAAGATCTGAAATATATACGACACATGCAGTTGGATGTTTGCCAATTGTGAGTTTTGATGGAACACACCTTTGAAAAGCCGAACTGTACATTCGCTCTGTCGATGGAGGGATGTCCGTAAATAAAATTCATGATGTCTTCTTTTGTAGCGGCGCGGCCCTGCGGCAGCACGATGCGATATTGCAGCGCAAATTCCTGAAATATGGAACAGTGCCAAGTTTGGGGTGTGAAATGTCTGTGTGATGTGTGTTCGAAAATCCAATGTATCTAGGTATGTTAGAATAAATATGTGCTGTATAAATATAAATATTTATGTATGTAAATATGTATTTATGTACAATTTTTTACGTTTTTGTTAGAAACGCGTACACATTACAGAGCTGTGAAGACCATTGTGAAGATTTCTCATGTTTGCTTTGTGTCTACTGTCTCGCTACAAACTGAAAGGCACTTGACTTGATGAATTGATGCAGTGACACATCTCCAAAGGTGTGAATATGTTTACATTGTACATTGACCATTAGGAACAAACAATAACTACACAGTGGAAAATAAATGGCTCAATATGGATTGAAATTAAGACAAACACCCAAAATATTCATGCACACAATCTGCAAACACAGAATCTAGTCGCCCCACAAACTGACGTCATAGTCAATGCGAACAGAATAGCCAGCCCTGCGAATGCGCACCGTTTCCAGCATGCCAGTGTAGCGCAATTGGCGCAGGATTATGTCCTCGTCGAACCACACCGGGATCTGGGCGAAAAACACATGTGTGGATATTTTGCGAACATCTAGCGAGAATTACGGTTATCCTTTTACGGATGTCATCTACAACAAAAGGGCGTTTTGAAATGTAATTGACATTTGAGTTGACCGCTATGCGGTACTCGTCGATTAATGTTGATGGGGATCAAAACTAATTCATTCTGGTAAATTCAAATGTGGTAAACTCAAAGATTTGGCAGTTTTGAAAATTTCGGTTGCCAATGTTAACAATATATTTAAAAATACTACTCAAATTCATCACTCACCTTATCATTGTTCGACTTTATGCACCTAATAAAATAGGGTGTCGCATTTGCTAAGGTGTCCATCAATCGACTGAGCGACATTTGGAATTGAGCCCCGACGCTGTGCTGCTTTTTGCCAGTGAAAACTGGCTGCTTTTTGCCTGTTGTCAAAATTTTCAGCGATTGCAATCCCTTGGCCATGCGACCCGAATCGGCTGATTTTGGCGACTTTCGTCTGTGTTTTGTAAGGAAAACCCGATGTAATATTTGAGTGGAGCTGACATAATATAGTGCTAGGCTTGCCTAGACTGGGACATAAGTTTCAGCGATGTAACAATGGCGTAGAACATGATCTTCTCAAAAGTTGCACACGATTTTTTCACTTCAAAATTGGCATTGTACAGATACACGACAACGTAATCGCCAGAACTCTTGTCCTTGGCTGCATAAATACAATAAAAAGTCAAACCCACTTGACATGATCCACAATAGTGGTGAACACGGAACGATCCACAAAGCTGCGTAATATTCAAGAACGTTTATTTCTCACATAGAAATCATCCACCAAAAAATAAAAAGCAAAAAGTGGAAATATAACCTGGGCAAGTTGTCAGTATTCAATTCTCCCCTGAGGAACAAGCTGAGTTGAGATTCAGAGCGCCGACGCACTTCCAGCCCGGTTCCTTCACCTTCGAGTGGTAGCAGGGCACCTGAAACAATTCATGGATTTATGTTTTGTGGCTCGTTCAATTTGAGATGATCATAGGTACTTATATGTTGAAAAAATACACTCAGAAATACAATAGGAATATTGTGCCTGCGCACAGTAGTTTTTACACGAAATTTCGAAAACTCACAATCAGCTTAGTAGAACGCATTTGAGTTTCTACAATGAGGTGGCCGTCAACTACAGTTGACGGAGATTAAAAATGACTCATTGTGGAAAACTCAAACACGTTATGAGCTCATTTATGAGTTTTCGAAATTTCGTGTGAAAACTAGTGTGCGCAGGGCCGATATAGCCAAAAAATCAAGCAACAAACTCCAAAACAAACCGTTTTTATCGACTGCACCCAAGCCATCGCCAGTAGAGCTGGCACGCACATCACCGTCACTTGAGGTTCTGTGAAGGAAACACAAACACATTTACAAAGTATTTATCATATCATTACCGTAAACCTCAGAATACTGGGAATTCTGGAGCGAAATTGGATAACGGTCAGACGCATTCCAGTAGAGGGGCGGAATGGTTATACGTCCGCCGTTATGTTGTTGTTTTTGTCTTTGATCGACAATATCGATCATCCATATCGATTAGAACTTCGAATTAGTCAACCAACGAAAGTGTCTAGCAACATAAATCAACAGTCACCTCGTAGGATTCGCTGCGGCATTTTTGAAAGCACTAAGCGCCCTAAAACTGGCCCTGACAATGGCCCATCTGAATGCAGCCACTGGGTCAGAGCAGACCAATTCTCGCACAAATGCAGACTTGCTGTTTTTGAGCGCATTTACCACGTCGATACGCATGGTGTCCTTGTTCTTGTCGCGGAAGTTCTGAATTCACAGTGAATATTATGGTAGTGGGGAGTTGGGACTTGTTATGAATACCTAGTATTGCGGCTAAATATCGCAAATTGTTTTCCGTTATATGAAATACAATATAATCCGAAGATAAAATGAAAATTTCTATGATAATTAAACCAATTATGAAGCTCGGGTGCATTGCTCGTATCGATAACTCAATTTATTTAGGGAATTCGAAAAAAAACGAGAGGAAAGATTCATTTAGTATACTCGACGGACCGCATGCTATGCATTTTTCTGAAGGAAACACTCCATCATGACGTCATCATAATTCAAATATAAATAATTCCAGCAAAAAAAAAGAAGAAAAAACATGATTCGTTTGTACGCGCGCCTTTTTCTTTTTTTAAAATATTTTTCTTTTTGTGAAAGTGCGTATACATAAGTATCCAGCTCGCGCATTATCGACCATGACATAAAAAATTTTGGGCGCATACTTTGCGGTCCGCCGAGTATACCATAATACACGAATTGTTATCACACTTACCGTAATCTGATACTTCACTTTGCCCGCATAATGAGCAATAATAAATGCGTTTTCCTTTTTCTGCGGAGCCTCATAATATTCATTATTCTTGTGAAATTCATTGAATTTCTGCAGCAAACTTTCATCGGTGCCCTTTGCGATGCTGCTCTCTTCATCGATCAGTGAAAACAGACCATAGGGTCTTTGATGCATCAATTGCAAACATTCTGTATTGTCCGTATACTCGATATTGGTCCATGCGATTCCCTGTTGTGATTTTGAATTTGAATGAGAATTATCCACCGACAATAAGATTTTTATTTAGATGAATATTTATTATTTGCCACAAACCTGATTCAAATATTCTTCCTGTTCAAACTGGAAAATGTGCTGATTAAAATACGCCTGCAATCGCTCATTTGCGTAGTTTATGCAGAATTGCTCGAAACTGTTCCACTGGGCGCCAATGTCCTCAAAGCCAAAAATGTCCAAAATTCCGATGTAGTAACCCCTCTGAATGGACGCAATGTCCCTTTTAAGCAGGGCTTGATTCATTCTGAGCACAATCCAATTAAAGAGGGCATTGTAGAGACATTTGGCCATTGCATCGCGTGTGTTCAATGCCTGCGGATTAAAATATTCTGATTGAGTTATTATTTGTGGATTGTTTTTTATTTTGACCACAAAGAGCGCGCATTTTGAGAGTTGATTGCAGTGTCACAATGAACTTTTTTCGAATGTACTTTGAAGGTAGACAGACTAACAGTCGATAATTAGCTTACTTTGTTGAGTATATGATTCATTTTATACATGTGCTGTAAACATAAATGCGAGTTAACGCGAAAAACTTGTTTAAAAAAAAATGGAAATCATGTGTTCATTATTAGTCGAAGTGTGGTGGTATGTGACATCAGATATGTCTCATAAAGATTGGGCAAGGAATTTGATCGATCTTCACACAGCGATCGATCGATATGTCTGTCATCATAAATTCAACAGAATGCCAAATTTGGATGCACAAATTCTGACCGTCAACTACTGTGACCGATACCAATACATTAGTTACAATGTGCGTACACACACTAGTTTTCACCGTGACTTCGTGGGAAAACTGACATTTTTCAAATGCAGATTAATCAACACGGTTGATTTTATAAAATTTTAATATGAATTTAAATTAATGAAAGTTTTCAATTTGAAAATTTAAAAACTAAAACACATATAGCACACAATAATGGTAGGTTGAATGTCGCCATTTCAGTTTTCACAGAAGTCACGGTGAAAACTAGTGTGTGTAGGGCCAATCCAACCACAAGAGCCCCCCCCCCAAAATAAAAACAACTCACATCAGACACCTTATACCTGGTAACAACAGTTTCATTACCCATCACAGTTTTCCTGGTGGTGAGCGCAGTGATAAGATTTTCCTGCTTCACCTCGAGCAGTTGGGAAACTGCCGCAACCACTTCCTCGTTGGCGATGTGCGCAGCGTCGTCAGCGTGGTAGCCAGCTTTCTGGGATTAAGTGTGGAGAAGTTGGGGAAACTGGTGAGAGTGAGACTGGTGCCACTATTTACTAGAGACAGTAAAATGCCCTGTAAAATGTGAATGACATGCAGAGTGTCAAAAGCAGTGTAAAATTCTCTGGAAAATGGCTAGCGAAGTTACATGGCATTTTACATTACTTTTGACATTTTACATTTTATAGACATTTTATAGACATTTTACATTTTATAGCACCTTTTACAGGTTCTGGGGGTGCCCCCACGGCTTCACGCGGCACATTCAAAGGTGGCAACTCCGCACCTTGTCAAGTGATGTTTTCAGTGATATATCATTGCATTTGCAAGTGAGGATACATGTTTAGTTTTTTATATCCTACTTATCACTTAATGTGTGATAAGTTACGGAATTTCCAAATGATACAGCTTGCATTTAATTTTACAACAAAAATTTACCACAAAACAAAGCAACAAACTTTTGCCACATACTGAACATTGCCCAGCAGCAAAACGGCAGATAGCAATGTAAATATTTTTCTCTGCGCCATGGCGCCAAAGCCGACCAACTCCATGGAATGGCGCAGTCTCTTGAATTCGTACGTTTCATCAATACCTTCTGGCCGGTAATAGTCATTCTGAAAGTCAATCAATAAGTAATCAACTAAAAATCATTTTATAGCCCTAAAAAAGAAAGCAACATTTCCATCCAGTGAGAAAAAACATTCATCAGCGATATAAAAAACAGGTATTTCACATTTCAAATGAGGTAATGCAAAATGGAAAAAAATACTCTAAAATTTCAATGAATTTAAATATAAATAATCAGTCTTAAAGATTTTCCCAGCTCATATATCAACACCATCATGGGATTATTCAAGGTAACGACAAAAAAAAACCTGGTCATACCTGGTTCAAATAGTGATACTTGTCCATATTCATGAGAAACCACTGCTTGTGTTCATCTTCAGTAGCCCCTTGTAAAACGTAATAAAACACGTGATAATTGCGTTCGAATGCCGCTTGTGAAATGATTCGCGACTTTTCCAGCAGATAAATTTGCACGTTGGCCCTGGATTTGAAAATATATGCAATTTGAAGATTTTTTAAGCCCGAGCCCCGAAGTCAAGTAAATTTTGGTATGATGTGGACATCCGTAGCGCATTAAAAGTAGCCATGTCGCCTTTTGTAGTAGTTGATTGATTTATTACAATTTTTGTAAGTCAATCAACTACTACACTTTGTGTTACGAGTGTCAGCACTTTGTGTAGATAAGTAATTGAAGACCACAACAAATACAGCCCGACGAGTACACCAATATGCGGTCACATATTATAGAACCCACACGACAAATAGACGTTAACCTCAATCACAGCAAAAAATAGATCCGTGAAGCGAGTGGAAGAGGGCTGGATGCGCGTGAAGCGGCGCGCTTCCACACGCTTCCACCAACATCACGAGATTCTGGGTGAAGTGTCTTCCACACGCTTCACCTAGCTTCACCGCGCGCTTCACGCGCATCAAAGCATGTGAAAGACACTTCACGCCGCTGGCTCTTCCACACGCTTCCCCGCGTATAAATTTATGTGGGAGCACCATATTAAGTGCCTTAACGCATTTTTCGTGATGTGTGTGGAAGCGCTGGCATGCTTGGTGAAGCGTTCGGGAAGTGTCGGCGTGAAGGCACTTCCCGACGCTTCACCACGCATCCACACACCCATTTTTGCTGTGAATCGAACCCTGCCAAAATGTTTTTTTTTAAATTCCCACCCCAAAACGCACCCAGTGACCATTCCGTTCTCCCTGTAATTGACCTGGATAAATTTGCCAAATCTGCTCGAATTATTATTCTGCGCGGTAACCGCATTGCCGAATGCCTCCAACACAGGTCCGGCACAGAGCAAAGTTTGCTCCAAACTGCTAGCGGCGGTGCCCTTTTGGGACAGCGTTGTTAAATGGTGCAGTAAAAAGTTTGTGGATTCCGTTTTTCCGGAGCCGGACTCGCCAGAGATCACGATGCATTGGTTCTGCTTGCGGCGCAGCATGCTGAAAAAGTGATGGATGGAAGTGTTCTGATTTTTTTTGCGTGCAAATGCTTTTTATTTGGGGTCGGTATTTTTAGGGGTTCCACACTGGTTGTTATTTGCTACATTTTGGGAAACTCGGTGGTGAACGAAACTTTTCACTTTGAAATCGACTCTTTTAACCAAAATTATGTCTTCCACACAGCATGACAAAAGCGGTTCACAATGGTCCAGCACAATGAAATTTCAGTCTTATTTCAAATGGCTTTATCAAAGCAGAAAATTTTAGCTTCCCCTGACATAATTATTCATTTTGCAAAAAAAAACAGTGGCTAGTTTTCTTGCTCCCGCACATATATTTTGATGTCGGCCACTGGTGACAGGAAATTTTCAAAATTAAAAGCATCTCCGAAACTCACTTATGATAAGTAGTATCGGCGATGGCGAAAATATGCGGCGGCAGCGACCCCAACCTTCTATTCTGATACAACTTCGCATATTTCGGATTGTAAATTGGAAAAAATTTGAACGGATTCATAGCCACCAGAATGGGCCCGATATAAGTGTAAATGTGGCCGGAATTAAATCGATCGCGTAAATTATCCAACAGAGTTTGTTCAGTCAATTCGGGCAGCAAGCACAGATCGGGATACTCTTTGTCTTTGGGTTGTTGTAGGAATTTTGCTAGAAATGCGTCGATTGTGCTGGCCACGCCCACGGCCGCACCTGCGGGCGATCGGGGGTTTCAATGGTATGTCTTTCGCATTTCGAATCTTGTATTTACCTAAATATGTGCAAAACCTTGCACCTATGTGCAAAACAAACTATGCAAAACTGTAACGGCGCAATAAAACGACAGGATCCAGTAATAAACCAAATCTTCAATTAAAATGTTCTTTAAAATTAAAATGTAATTTCACCACCGATACAGCATCACAATGTTTACACTTCCCAAAAGTTGACCCCCTATTTTTAAGCCCCGCCCCGCCCCCACCCAACAAACCAGCAGACGGTCTGGCAGTGCGCTTTTTGACCACAAATCTCGATTCAGTCAAGGGGTCGTTGCCGGAATCGGCTGGCAGCGTTTGCGCCTTGGGCCACAGCAACTGGACAGCCACCGGGTACTCGTTCCGATCGAGTCTGAGAGATTTTTTATTATTTATTTATTTGGGGGTTGTTTTTAAGGGAAACTGAAAAATTGAGAGAGAGAGAGATATCCGAAGTGAAGCAGTTCACAGATAAAAGATTTGGCGCATTTTAAGGCAGGTGGCAATCCCAAGCCCTGTAAAGTGTCAAATGTAAGTCAAATGCAAAATCAAATGTTAAGTAAAGTGTCAAATGTAAACTCAAATGCAAAGTCAAATGTCAATAAAAATAAAATTTGGATACAAAAGCCTAAGATTTGGATATGAAAATAAGATTTGGATAAGCAATTGACACTTTACTTTACATTTGATACTTCGCATGACAATTGACATTTGACTTTACATTTTACACTTTACAGTGCTTGGGATCGCCCCCAGGTAGTGAATAATGATTGGCGCTGTCTTGTCTTGCCGCGAGGCTGATTGGGATGAGTCCACATCAGATATGGCTACCGATCAAAATCAAACTGAATCATGCAGCGCTCAATAACCGACAGAAATTGGCCCCGCTGGCGAAAAAAGCCCCAGTCCCAGGGAACTCCTGCAAAACCTCACGCGTGGACCCTTCACACGCACCTTCTCTCCTTACAAGTCTGTCCATCAATGGTTCCAATGGCTTCATAAATGTCATAATCATCATCTGGCCAGTGCATGCGGCGCTGTATAATGCCGACCATTTCCTCAGTGGTGTTACGTTTGTGCAGCTCCACCATTATCTGGTAGGGGGGGGGTAATTTGAGGGAAAGCCATGTGCCAAAGTTTTCGATATGGAAGTTGCATTTATGTGAGGCGTTTTACTGTTGAAACTGCTGTTTTAATCGAGAAAGCTCAATATGGAATGGAAATACCGCAGAGGTTGATATACCTAGATAAATGCAGTGACCCCAATCTACCTACAAAAACATGGGTGTGGCACTTTAGGGGGGGGGGGTGAATTTTTTGGTTGTAGTCCCGACCCCAATTTAACTTGATCGTCATCAAAATCAGCCAACGTACAACTAAATGGGCCACCACCAAACTTCGATAGATACCCCCACCTCCCAACGGCAACACACTAAGACCAAAATAGCAGCTTCACAAAAATACAACCAAAATTCAATCCTTAAACATACCCCCCCCCCCCCCAACCCACCATATCCTGTTCACTCTTAGGACTAAACTGGTGCAAATACACCTTGACCACATGGCTATGGTGGTCTTCACTGGTCAAAGTGGACGACCTTGAAGGCTGGGGGTGCCTGGCCGGGTGCAAATCGGGGGTGGAAGCGCGAGTGTGCTCTACTGGCGCCGCCATTTTTTGGGGGTTGGGGGTGATTGAAATTGATTTTTTTGGGGGGGGGGTTATTTGATGGTGATTTTGGCGTCTGGGGGTCTATTTAGGTTGCGAGTAGTTCGCATGTCTGTAATCGGCTCTGCTTGTTGCGTTGTTGATAGCAGTTAGATGTTTTGTAAATTGTTACCAAATATTTGTTTTATTAGATTTTTATGAAGCCCGCCGACAGCCGTTGAATCGAACAGCAATAGATTTTTTTGTCACGGAACCATTCGCCAGAATTCCGGCAGAAATGACATTTGGTTAAAAATGCAATGAGGTAAATACTGAAATTAGAATCTTCACTGTGAAAATGTAAACAATTGCGGCTTTAGAACGGGTAGCAAAATTTTATGAGTGCGCTGCATGCGGTCACACAAAATCCTCCAAGAGTGGAACAGAGGGGCATTTCCGAAATAGCACATCATCGGTGTTTTGGGAGAAAAAAAGCTGAAACACGCCAAAAAAGAACATATTCACCCACATACAAAATATTGACAAAAATGATAACAATGACCAAACCACTGATGTACAGTTTACGCATTCAAAGGTCACAAACCTTCGCAAAACACCGCCAAATGAGTATTCCGTAATAAAAGAGCAACTGCGCCGTACATGTTGCCACTTACCGCCGCTCAAACTGTCAACTTTCAGACGCACAGAATCGTACAGTTAGCGTTAAACAACAGCGAATTATTATAGTCAGGAAAGTTTACCTGAGAACTACTTGTGATTCGTCGAGGGCAGAACAGCCACATTTAGAGTTATATATGTACACCAAAATTAGTATATTTCAACGATGTTGAAATATGAAATTGTGAGATGAGTGACGACCGAAAATGGTCATCGATAAAAATGAAAGGGCGGCGTGTCCACACGAAATAGGCGATGTGCGGACATCAGCTAACCGTAACAGAGGGATATTTTTTAGATTGAAGAGTTCTTTTGGTGATGATATTCATTGTACAAGCAACTGCACACTGATACGTGTGCCACATCAAATCACATAGTCGCTGCGCACACCAGGGTTTTGAAAAGATCTAAACTTTTTTGAAAGTAAACGTAAATGTAAAGTATTTATTTTTTACTCACCACTGAGTATAGAAAACGTTGAGTAATTTTTTTAAACTTTTACTCATGCGTAAACGTGAGCAAATTACTTTTGCTCACGGAAAACGTAAAAGTAAGTATTTTTTCAAATTTTGCCCAAATTTTCACTCAAAATCTCTACTTCCCAAACTTTTTAACCCTCAAATTCTCTATTTAATTTGTTTTTGCGCATTTTAACAGCTATCTTAGATATTTTACTCTATTTTTAGCTTATTTCTGGCCTTTTTTCCTTTATATATAGAAAAGGCCAATATAAATCGTATCTAAAATACGTTTCCTGTACTCGCGTACTTTTTGAAAGTACGCGAGTAAGTGAGTACCGTTATTTTTTCGGGAGCAAACGTAAACGTATTTACGCAGTACTCAAGTATAAGTATTTAACGAGTAAACGTAAATACGTGTTAACAACCATGGTCACACTAAACACATACATAGTTTACTAACAGAAGTAAACTCAATTCAGGTACTCATAAATCTGCTTTGAACGTAGTTGAGTTTACCACAATGAGCATTCTAAATATTCGTCAACTGTAGGTAACAGATACCTCATTCCAGTAAACTCAAATGCGTTCAAAGCTGATTTATGAGCAGAGTTTACTTCTACTAGTAAACTAGTGCGCGCAGCGCAATTGAATCGGGCAACGTATAGTACATTTGCACGAAATCGGGTTGCCCGAACATCAAATGGGGCTAATTAATACTCCTTGAGGAGTCAGACGAACACACGGCAAGAGCACGGCAACGTGATGCACAGTGGAAGCCAAACCAGAAACATTGCCAGCTGTTGTTTCGCTTCATAATGTGCCCGCGCGGGCGGCGCAAAAATATCGAACTGCACCGCCGCGCGGCAACAAAATGCGACCCGTTGCGTAATTTTTCACCGTTTTCGGACCACGCCGGCCAGCAGGATATGATCTAAACTTACACAACGCGATGGAACCAAAGCCCATCTGCAGCTGAACTATTTTGTAAGTGGCAAAGTGTGGAAAAGTGTTCGGGGGACAGATTTTGGAACACATCGCAAAAAAAACCACAGCGCGAAAGCTGCGATATAATTTTTGCAGGAAGTAAATTCGGACATTTACACACAAACTACATCTACATTATTGGCGCACTAGTAAAAAAGCAGAATAATCAAATCATTGATATTTTGGTAACAAATATTGTAGATATTTACATATTTAGATAGAAAATAAAAAGACGACAAATAGATTCAAAAAAATCTTTTTGTCTTAATATATACCACAGGGGCGACATTTTCACTGCCACGTTGTCAAGACAAATATTCACCTAAAAGATGGTCGCTAGGTTAACCCACGTCTTGTACATGAAACCCCCCAAACATTATTACAATTAAGTACAACAATAACAACATTTCCGTAATTGGGAAACATATGACTGTGAAAAACAACACCTCCACCCAAAAAAATTGTTTTTATTTGTGAAGTAAATCGGGAAACTCAAGTGGAAAATGTTTCAATTCAAGGTTTTGCAAGAGGGTTTGCATACATGCAAATTCGGGGCTTGCTCACATACCACACGTGAGGCTTCTCAAATACCCGTCAAAAAATCAAAAGCACTTCAGATATTTACTATTTACCGTGGGCGTACTACATACCCTTCACAATGGCGCCGCGCGCACTGCACTCGCTGATACTCAAACTAGCAATGCAAAAAGCGCCATTCCGCTGGCGCTTGCGCCAAAGTACGCTTGGCGCATAATCTGGGACTTTCAAAACAGCACCTAACGACTGAAAAGAACCACGGTTTTTTTAGCTCTTCGGACAAAAGTTACGGGCATCCATGATCGCTGAAACCATCCATAACGAACTCATTATGGTAATACCAGCTATATAACTCTGAAGCCACTGCCACATCAGATACGACCGTAGCTTGAATTTTTTTCCACAAAAATGATAAAAATTCTCCGCACTGCAAATTTTTGGCGTTGATTACAAAAAGAAAATTCCCGGCAATAGCACCATCAGATGGCACCAGACAATAAGCAGACTGCACAATTGCAGCAAAAACTTGAAAATCGCCAAAACGCTCGGCCAGGATGGCAGCCAACGCCCGCAGAGCAAATAAAAAGTGAAATCGATTTTGTGGAAAATCCTCCGCCTAAAATTTCAATCTCCACAAGCAACTGCTTCCAACGCATAACTTTTATGCGATGCAACGGCTATAAAGGGACCGTTTCTTCCTGAAGGCGGACAGCTAAATATCAAACCGAATTTATACTTCGCATTATACGCATTTGCATCGTTGTGACGTCAGCGCGAATGCGCCCACGCAACTGAGAAGCAATATTGGGCATTTTCTGGAAGTTCCCAGGTGTGATTCTTTCGTTAAAGAATCTTGAAGGAAGGGGGGGTAAAAAGCCTTAATTTTATCACTAACACACACTAGTTGACATCGCAAATTCGTGTCAACTGATTGTCAACTGAAAAACACAAAGATGTTTCAAAAGCATCAGACTTGACAGAAACAATGTAAACTGTGTCACGATATAAAATTAACCATGCTCTATCGCATTGGGAAGTTCAAATAACATGATTAATTAAATTTAAGTTAAATTTACTTGACACGAATTTTGATGACAACTAGTGTCTGGGAACTAAAAATTTTTCATCAGAAAATAATTCACAAGTAAATATTTAGTTGACTCAAAATATTGTAGTATTTACGAACAATGGGGACACTATCAATGACGAAGTCAGAGTACAGCTTCATTCTTTTGCCTGTTTAGAACAGTGTAATATTGATAAAAATCGCGTCAGGAGGGGAGTTATTCAAGGGGAGTCTCCCCTCATGATATGTTCGGAGTTAACAACGTCTAATAGTGAAACAAACACCAAAAGCGAAATTCAAGTTATCCCAAGCATTTTCTCGTACGGAACTCCCTTAATCGATCCAGCTGATAAAAAGTGGTGAACACGCGTCGAACAATCAAAATATATCTTCAAATTGGGCCAGAAATGGGCCGGAAAGTTGGGCCGGAAATCGTTATTCGTTGGAAATTTACCATTTGTTCCTTTTTGAACATTTCGTCAGGCTACACGACAGCCAAGAACAGTGTGGCGTGTCAAGAACGAAATGCTCAACTACCCGATCGGTCGCCAATGCCAAATGACCCCCGAAAAATGTAAAACTACGATTACGACGAAAAAATCTATTAACGACTATCCATAAGTCCATAAATTTGGACATGCGGGAGGATGAATGTCCGTCGGGCGTGTCGACCCAATTAGAAATCTGCATGTTAAAACGTATTTATGTTTACTCGATAGATAAGTATACTCGAGTACTGCGTAAATAAGTTAACGTTTCCCCCCCCCCCGCAAAAAAATACCGGTACTCACTTACTCACGTTCTTTTACGCGAGTACAGAAAACTATGAAAACAATTCTGGTGCATAAAGATCAAAAACCACTGAAACGAATTGAAACGGCTGCAAAAATGGCAGCAGAAATTATGGAAGTTGTGATGGGTAGGAAAAGCGACGACTCTCGCTTTTGCTAATTTATACGCACTCCTATGTACAAAATCGAAAAATATCGTTACTTTTACGTTTTCCCTGAGAAAAATTCCGGTATTTACGTTTACTCACCTTTTACGCAGCGTAAAAGTATAAAAAAATGAAGGGGTGATTAAAAGGAAGGTGGTTTACGTTTCAAAAGTTCAGTAGTTTTAACAACTCTGCAAATCTGTCCCGTCAATTCAATCTGTTCAGGCGACGTCAACGCTTGTCATTATTCCGTGGCATCCGGAATACCAAAGACATAAATAGATTTGAGGAATCAGTCAAAAAAAGCAAATACGAAGCTTTCTTCGCACCCTAACGTTATGTTATAAGTTCAGACTGAATTTGCTCCATAGAATAATCTTGGGAAAATCATTTCAATGATGAAAAATTTCAAGATTGAGGTAATTGTGAGTCACATGGGGGTTAATGGGTTAATTTACGGTCATAGAATCATTCTATCAAGTTCTAAAAGCGGTGAATATACAAGAAAACCAAGTCTTTTTCGTGACATTCATAGGCACAAATGCAACTCAACAATAAATATTTATAACCCTAAACAGTAAATAAATATGATTGGAACATGGAAATTTTTGTACCGCCGTGCATTCATCAATGATTTGATGTTGACTAAAAAGGCGGTTTTCCCAAAGCCCAGATAAAAGCACTTTTGCTACTGTAGAAACAAATATTTTGAAAGCAAGTAGTATACTCGGCGGACATCATACTCATTGAAACCTACCATAACCCATCTGAAAAAATGACCGAAAAATTATACAGTTTTTCATCACAATATTTCGTTTTTACCATGGGATAATTAATTACAAAACTTATCACAATATTCTATTCATTAAATTATGGTAGAGTTCGACGCATTCGTTGCGGTCGGCCGAGTATAACATAAACTACACAGTGCTCAAACAATCAACAATCCAACAACGGTGCAACAATCGAAACTGACCAACAAGGCATACACATTTCACTACTTTTGCTCCCTCTTGTGGGGCATTTTTGGTTTGACTCCGCCCCTTTTCGCATGTGAAACATTCGCTTTGCTCATTGGTTGTATTATGGCGCCGATTTTTGTGCGAACCCTTGGAGCAACAAGTTCCTGTGACAAATAAAGTTTATCAAATTAAATTCATAGTAATATCTAAATAAGTATATTTTTAAATAAGTAAATTCTAAATGAGTAAATTTATGTTAGACATAATTTCATGAGAATAACTGTCGCCGCTTCTAGTAGATCCTCACGCAGTTTACCGCTTATATGAATCTTTCTTTGATATTCCTCACTTAACGCGCTACCTTACACAGTGCATAAATAGTGAAACCAGTCCCGAACCCTGTAATGGAAAAACTCGATGAAAAATGTCGCCAAAAATTTGTATCAAGTGTCATCACCACGCAAAATTCACTTCGACTTTTACCGGACATGTCACATTTCACATGACATTTTACAGGGTTCGCCACTGTCCCCCGGCAACGTCATCAACCTTCCCAGCACCGAAAAACTCCAAATGTCCCTACCTGATGAGCGGCGGGCGTGTTCCACTCCGGCCCCAAAGGCTGAGTTATAATCGCATTGAAATCCTGCACGCTCCTGTGGGCAGTCCCAGACCCTGTAAAAAGCCCCGTAAAAAGTCAAATGTCATGCAAAGTGTCAAAAGTCATGGAAAATGCTCTGCAAAATGGCAACCGCGTTGCCATTTTGCAGGGTATTTTCCATGACTTTTGACACTTTGCATGACATTTGACATCTTACAGGGCCTTTTACAGGGTGTGGAATTGGCACCTGTGCGGGAAGGGCAGCTGTCGCACCTGGTACCGCTGCAGGGTGTCCGACTCTTTCTGGTTGATGATCACGTGCGACAAGTTCGAATCCTGGCGAGTTTTCGGTTCCACTTTGAGCGACGCGTTGATTGCAGCCGCGCGACGACGCTCCGATCTGCGACGAATTTTGAACCGGTCATATCATTTAAGGACGGTTCTGCGGCGTAGAAAATGTTTCTAACTCAAATTCAAACTCTTTCTCAAACTTGAATGACACGTACGAATCATCTGCAGATTGGCATGCGTGTACACTAAGCTAGTGAGTACACATCACTGCTTTTTGTTGCAGATGTGCACTTTTTTGTCACCACATGATACAGTGTAAATGCGGTTTAACATAAATTGTTTGGTTTTCATACAAAACAAATTATATCCGGCGGACATGGAACCATAGTTGTTAAAACGTATTTACTTTTACTCGATAAATACGTATACTCGAGTACAGAGTAAATACGTTTACGTTTCCTCCGAAAAAAAGTTCCGGTACTCGCTTTTACGTATACTTTTTGAAAGTACTCGAGTACAGAAAACGTATTTCAGAGTGTCTTTGATATGGATTTTTAAAGGGAAAGAAGGGAAAAACGAAGGTAAATATGCTAAAAATATGGGAAACTGATCGAAAATGTGTATAGAACCAAATATATCGTCATAAATTGTGTAAAATAGGCGAATATTTTTGAAAATGAGTTATTTTGCGCGAAAATTTTGGCAACATTTCTCAAAAGTACTCACGTTTACTCGTGAGTAAAATTAAAAAAAAATTACTTTACGTTCTCTGTACTCAGGGGTGAGTAAAACATAAATACTTTACGTTTACGTATACTTTGAAAAAAGTTCAGTACTTTTAACAACTCTGCATGGAACAGGAACATGGATGCATCAAATGTAGGTTGAAGATATTTGTTTGGTCTGCTTGTGCTGCATAATTTTGTTTGTTTGTTTTTTTGGGGGGCGGGGGTATTGATAAATTAAGTATAAATTCGTACACCGTAAAAATATTGTCTGGCACGACAACATGAAACTTCTTGGAAACTCTAAATCATGTGATTCATGGACTTATGTACTTTCGGTGTCAAACTGTTCAATAGGCTGTTGGTACCGTTTTATGTTACTGTTTACGTTTATGTTACTAATATGTTACTTATTTTATGGTTCCCTCAATTGTATGAACCTTTATCGTTTCTGCGAAATCAAAAAAAAGATCACCCTCCATTTTGAAAGCTACATTTTGCACTCCGTGTTTTTTTAAAGAATCCAATAAAACCCGCCTAAACGGCCGCCAAAAACTTCACACCCTCACAGTTTCCTCTCAGCCTTGCTCAATCCCGGCCCCGCCCAAGTGCCCCAGCCCATCATGGCCGCATCTTTTTGCAGCTGCAACGCATCGCCACTGGAAGCGAGGTCGCGTTTCTCGGCGGCAAACTCCTGCAGCAGGTCGTCGTCGGCGAACGCGGCCGACAGCAGTTCCGACTGCAGCTGCTTGGAGCTGGCCGCCGCGTCTGGGGGAGGGGGTTGGGATCGATTTTTAGACTTTTCATGGTGTAGAAGGCGGATAAGAGAGAAAAATGGCCTAAACAGGTTGAAAATAGCGCAAAAAAAAGCTGAAAATAGGCGATAGGGTACAAGAAAAGCGATTCCGAAGGGCCCGGCTTTGGAATGCTAGGACACGGGGATTATATATTTGTCGCAGATCTTTAACCGTCATGTATATCTCTGTACCGATTTCTGTAAAAACACAAATGCCCGAAACTGCCACCACGACAGAACGAAACATAAAAGGAAAACAAACCATCATGTTCACCGTCGACCATTTGAATCAGCTGCGGCGCCAAGTCGATTTTGGGTCGGTGCTGCCGCGGAGCCACAAATTTTGTCGCATCAATGTCACCGGATTTCGATGTTTCCCCGCTTTCAATAGCCTTCCGAGGTTTACTTTTGGTTTTGGTACCGCTTGAGATTGACTGCGATAACACGATTTTCACCACTCCAGACAAATATTTATAGCAATAAGAAACAATATCATAAACAAGTGTGTAAGTATTCACATACCTTTCTCGCTGTCTCATTGTCTGAATCGGCAGCAAGTGATTCGTGGATGATATCTGCCTCGGCCGTATTCTGACTGTGAGAACCTGAATGTTCACAAATAATATCAAATAAAATTGGGAAGTTGCCAAACCGATACAATCAACAAACTTCCGGTCAACCTAACAGAGAAATCTGACCTTGAAATTCAAGGCTTTCATTGCGCGAACTCATTCCGTCCTTCTGTTCTTTTTTAGACTTTTTCACTTTCCCTACACTCTTTGACATACTATCATCAGCATCAGCAGTCAGTTTCATTCTTTTGCGTTTTTTAATTTCCATTTTTCTGTCATTACCATCGGATGGAGCACCGACTACGTTTTCATTGGTTGCATTTTCCTTAACAGGATCTTCAGCACCTGTGGGGTGAAATTGTTGGGCTTTTTACAAGCAAACAGCTGAAAAAATCCGAATGAAAAAGCACAGCTCACCACTAAATCTCACGGGCATTAAATCACCAATCGCTTTGTTTATGCCCGACAGTTGCCCTTCACTGACACCGACAACTTTTTCACCAGACAACAGCTTTCCCCTAACTTTTTTCATTTTCTCCTTAAGAACCTTTTTATCCTGAGGGCCTTTGAGCCAAGGATTATCCTGTAAGGATTCTGGCACAGTGCCAGAGGTGCCAGCTTCGGATGCGTTTGATAGTACCTGTGCGATTTGGTTGTAAATGTAAATAGGTCGGCAGCATGAATCTTTTGATAACCCCACCTCCGTAAAAGATTGACAAAAGCAGTAATTTCTATTGTCTATCAATGGTTGCAGTATCAGAAATTTTTTGTTTGTGAATGTCGATCATGCTTGTGTATTTAGAGTTCAAAAGAAGCTAAATTTTTGGATCTTTTCGTGAAAATATAAGCCAAGTGCGAAAACAGATACAGATACACACTACAACACATATCAATTTTGATTATTTCCGATTTTCACGGGCCTTTAATTTAAACAAAACAGAACAAACCGACAAAAGCAGAACAATTGAGGCATCTAGTTCCGAATGTCGGTATCTCCATCATTTTAGGTTTTTCCAAAATTGCATTTGAAAATTCAAAGTTGGCCCGAGCGAGCAACTTTAAAGTGACAAGTCTTGCCCAAGACTTTTTGAAAAGCTTATGGAATTGTCTACATTTTCCATATTTTAAACCCTGCGGCCGGCATATATAGCTAGAGTTATGATGATTTGATTGATAGCAGGTCAGCAGATTCAGTGGAGATACCCTGTTTCGAGTGATTTTTTTCAAAAAAATCACTCGAAACAGGGTATCTCCACTTTCTCGATGGGATCAACAGGCCCGGTTGTGCTGCCGTTCTGCTTGCCCATCATCTGCTGGATCAACTTGAGAGCAAATTTCTTACCCAGAGCAGTGGAGATACCCTGTTTCGGACAAAGACATTTTGGAGATACCCTGTTTCCGACAAAGATTTTTTTGGAGATACCCTGTTTCGGATGATTTTTTTCAAAAACTGGTTTGGAATTCTATACCGTAATTCGGATGATTTTTTCTGTTTTGTATGGGAATTTGGACTGTTTGCGTCAAATCTATACCGTAATTCGGATGATTTTTTCCGTTGGTGGAGATACCCTGTTTCGAGTGAAATTTTTGGTGGCTCTTTTTGGAGATACCCTGTTTCGAGTGAATTTTTTCAAATTTGAGGGTGGAGATACCCCGTTTCGGATGATTTTTTTTGTTTTTTCTAAAAATCGGCATATATATATCTCGGGAACGGTATAAGATATTGAAAAAATTCTTTTGCTATCATGAAGAAATAAGTGCACTTATCACAGATCCGCACTTAACTCATTTTTTTACACTTTGGTCTTTACCGACATTCGGAACTAGATGCCTCAATTAAGAGGCAATTCACCTTCTCCAATCTTTTCTCATCATCCTCACTAATCTCTTCATCAGAACTATCGCTGCTATCGCTCGTTTTCGCCGCATTTTTATGCAATTTTTCGCCGCGCAATCGAATTTGCTCTTGCAGCTCCAGCCGCAGCTCTGGGTTCGCTTTTGAAAGTCTGTAACATTTTTAAAAACGTCCTTGACAGGAATGATGGATGACGTATTTATATGGCCGTGTGCCGGTACACATCTAAACCCATTACACATCTAGACAGAGTCTGTGGATAAACAGCGATTATCTACATGTTGGATCGATAAACATCTATCATTCAATCAAACATGGCTCATTATCCAGCGGCGCTGGCAGCATGCATTGTTTCCATCGTAAGGGGCCCCGAATTTCAAGGACGTAGCCAGGGGGGGGGCGGGGGGGGCGGCCGCCCCCCCCCTTCCCGGGCCGAACCAAAAAATGTGCCAGAAATGGCACTTTCAGACGACGATTTTGTGGACAGTTTGAAAAATTTTTGCGCGCAAGCGCGCATTCTCCCTTCACAACATATCTTTTTGGGTGACCAGTCACCACGGCCTCAAAGCCAGTGAAAATGGACTCAATTTCTGTCCATGTCGCTGTATATGCCTGTAAAATACAGACGTATACTGCTGTTTTGGCGCCAATGCCAACGCCAGTGGCGCCATGGCGTGGCGCCTACGAATGGCGCCAGCGCCATGGCGCCATTCCCCTACAACAGGGGTAAAATTTTAGGGGGGGGGCGCCGCCCCCCCCGTTCGCCGGGCTCCGTATACAATCCGCCCCCCCCGCTCAAAAATCCTGGCTACGTCCCTGCCGAATTTGGTTGGATGATAGTGATATTAGTGGACACACCCGCTCTACAGTGGGCGGCAAACACAAATGTATAGAGGTCTATGCCTCTGTGTTTATCACCAACTGTAGACCGTGCATGTCAAAAAATACTTTAATCTCAATCTTAGATGTATGATTGGTAGAATTAGATGTGTAATGGGTTTAGATGTGTACTAGGCCTCAGTCATTTATATTAGCACGAATACATGAGAAGAGGGGAGGTTCGAGGTATTTCTCTAGAGACTAGAGAGGACTATAAGTTGTAGCGAAACGAACCTACTCATACGACGAGACCATTGTGAGCCGCCGGCGGCGGTGCGCCGCTGCGTGGCGCGCTCCTGCACGACGGAAACGCGCGTTAGAACACAATTTAAGACACTACAGCGGCAAGTTGACGGATTTGGGTCTATGGAATATTTGTGGATAAAAGTAAAATCGGGCGGTACAGAGAAACTTCTACGACATTGTAAAATTGCCCGTAAAATGTCAAATGTCACGCACTGTCAAACAAAGTGTAAAATGTTATGTAAAATGTCAAACGACATTTTAACAACAAAAAAAGAAAAGAAAATTCGACTTTTTACAGGTCACATTACAGGCTCTGGGAGTGGCACCAGCCTACAATACTACAAATCATGAAAAAATGACAAAAACCTCAAAACCAGGAAAAATCACCTGAATTCTCTCCTTATCCAACAAATCCAAGCGTCTGCTGTATTCTTCCGGATCTCTTTCTCGCAACAACTCTAGCTCTTTAATTGCAGTTTTGCTGCGCGCCCGCGATAAGCGCTTTCGATAGCTGCGAGAAATTGTTTCGACGGGTTATGCACCGTAATTAAATACTTGAATAATTAGCCCTGTTTGAAAAGTGAGGGAAAACGATTCCCCCCTCGAAAAATTCCCCCTACTGATGCCGATGAATATGATAATATTGTTGTGTCCAATTTGAACAAAACTGGCTTGATATTTTGTTAATATAATACACATTTCGTGAAATCACTGCTTAAAACATGCGTGAAAATTTCAACAAAATAATAATTACCTCACTTGAAAAATTCTACCCACAAAAAGTCAGACGAAAAAATAATTCACCGTGGGAATTAACCGAGTAAATATGGTAGTTAAAGCTAAGGCCATTGACACCAAAAAAGTAAATAGAAAACAAATTCACGCTTTGCTCTTAATTTTCGCTTGGCGCCGCTGCTTCGCCTCCAAGTACGAAAGCAGATATCGGTGTTTTCGCAGTTCAGCCAAACGCTCTTGTGCCTGCGATCGTGAAAGTGACATTTGAATCGGCCGGAACGCAAACGCAGTTACGCAACTTTGTGCCTACACACACTAGTTTTCACCGTGGCTTCGTGTAAAAACTGAAATTTTTTAGAATGCAAATTAATGAATACGGTTGAATGATTTAATTAAATTAAAATTTGAATAAAAATTGATGAAAGTTAACATTTGAAAATTTGAAAACTAAAACACATATAGCATACAATAAGAGTAGGCTGAATGTCGCCATTTCAGTTTTCACACGTGTCACGGTGAAAACTAGTGTGTATAGGGCCTTTACAGTTACACAATTGCGATAAACATTATCCTAACCATCAATTACTGAATTTACAAACAAACACGCGAGCGATCAGCGATCTTTTATAGTTTTACATCTCAAAATTGAGCAGAAAAAAACGTGAGACATTGCAGCCAAAAGTAATGTGCAGCACAAAAGCTGTAAAACTTTCCCAGAAAACACAATCATCGCCCTTTTTGAAGGCCGAGCGCATCCAGCCAACTGAAGGCCAACAAAACTCAACTCAACAACACAAAAAACGCATTCTTTAAGCATCACACTTAATAGAAACAATGAAAATTTAGTGCCACTATATAAAATCAATAACGCTCTAACACATAGGAAAGTTGAAATCACATAATTAGCCCAAATTTAGTTGACACGAATTCAGTTGACATCCAGCTAGTGGTGGGTAGTGATGTTAAAGGCACCGGGAAAAATGGCACCGCACCGCACCGGCACCTTTGCCAACGGATGAAAAGGGCACCTGGCACCCTGGGGCACCGGCCAGAAAATGGCACCGCACCGCACCGGCACCGGTGCCTTTTGGAAAAAATGGCACCGGCACCGAAGGGCACCGGCGGGTTGCCGGTGCTAGCACCGAAAGGCACCGCACCGGGCTGGAGTTTCTGAAGTAAATATCCGCAGTTTCTCAGTGGTCTCACCTTTGGAAGTGCATATTTCCATGAATTTTCAACCGATTTTGATGGTTGAGCACTTAAAATGATCAGAATGATGTGGCAATCGCTTTTATGAAGCAATTACAACGATTACAAATGAAAGATAAAATATTTAATTCATTACAATGTCCATAGCCACTATTGTCTACTGATCGGAGTCGTTGCTGTACAGAGAATGGAACTATCTCTGTCATAAACTGACAACAAATTTTGAACAAAAAAGTAAGATAAATAAAAAATATAAAAATGATTTAAAATTCAACAAAATTTTAGATTCGCTCATCAGATCGCGTGTTGGGTGAAATGGATTTCACAGTAGGTATATTTATTTGATGGGAGGTTTACAAAATAGGCAAAAACGGTTGGGTAAATATATCGCTGTTTTTTGAAATATGAATATGCACATACTATGGACAAAATTGCACAGCACATGAAGCCTTCCCCGGTGCCTTTCCCGGTGCCTTTTACTTTGCCCTGGTGCTAGCACCTTTGGCACCGGCAAAAAAATGGCACCGCACCGCACCGGCACCGGTGCTATTCTGAAAAAATGGCACCGGCACCGGCATGGCACCCCTGAAGATTGCAATGGCACCGCACCAGCACCGGTGCTGGTGCCCTTCGGTTCCCAGCACCGGGGCACCGGTGCCCCGGTGCCTTTACATCACTAGTGGTGGGCCCATCGCAGACAAGAACAGACTACAAGAATATGAGCCAGTGGATGCAGTGCAACGGGAAACAATACTTTTTCATGCCATGGCGCTTTTTACGTTGGCGCTAGCGCCAAGCGCCAGCGCCAGGCGCTTTTTTCCTGCCGCCATCAGAAAAAATAGCGCCAAGCGCCAAAATTGCCATAGCGCTTTCCTTGGGCATGGCGCCAAGCGCCAAAAGCGTCACACGGCTCCAAATGCCAAACGTGACTTTAAGGTCTTTACCTGAGCCAAATCCATCGCAGCTAAGATTTTCTTCTCCGCCTCTGTGAGCATTTCGCCAGCTTTCACTTCGCACCCACTTTTATTCAGTACTTCAGCCGTGCGCCGCTCCAGAGACGAGTGCGGCTGAAACATTGGGGCGGTTGAATTGTTGTTGCTTGCAAAATGATGCAGTTGTGAAATGGCTTATATCGTTAAACTTGGGTTTACGTCAGATATAGCACCGAATGGCGAACACCAGTAACGAGCACATCAAAATTTCAAAATTATTGATTATCACATCAGCATAAAAGTTTTTGAAAAATGTTGATAAGTAGAATCGCCAAACCTGAATAATTCAAACCACCTATATAAAATGAGAGTAGAGTTTGGACATTGGATTCTGACAACCTTCGAGTCAAAAATGAGTTTGTACAAACCTGAAAAACATCGGTCAAATGATCTGCAGAGGGTCTGGGCGCTTTCTCCTGGTTCAGCGGAAACACCAATTTATCAGCCTGCAATCACAGATTTTTACAGTAGTTGTGAAATTGAAATAAATGTGATCGTTAGTGATGCAAAAAGCGAGATAATTCTGACACACCCAATGATTCCGTAACGTTATCAAAAATATCTATATTGTATTTTGGAAATAAAAATCCCTGAAAACAGTTGGAAGTAACAGTAATAACTATGAATGGCAGTAAAAACCGCCAATATCCGAAACTAGAAAACCCCGGTACACTGTCAGGACCGCTCGCTTGACATAGACTGTTACCATAATTTGATCAATAAAATCACGTGAGAAATCATGCACCAGAACAGATTCACGGCTGTGAAACAATGTAATGCGAGAATAAAATTTTTTTGGTTCTTAATTCAGACTAGGGTTCAAACGGGATTGACTTTTCGGGATCGGGATCATCGGGATCGGGATTGGTTTTTTGAGATTTCGGGATCGGGATTGGCTTTTTCAAATTTCGGGATCGGGATCGGGATTGAGGTTTCGGGATCGGGACCACAAAATCCCGAAATTTCACGGGATTCGGGATCGGGATCGGAATCCGTTTGAACACTAATTCAGACGGGTCACGGGATATGTTAAGTGTGCGGTCGGTGGAATATAGCTCAGCTGAAGGACGATGCGGCCAATAACCGGACGATGCGGCCAATAACCGGACAATTTGTTATTACAGTCAGCATGCCAACTTGACTCATGGCATTTTCCACTTTTCACTTTGGTATGAAATTTAGTGATTTTGAGCAACATTTGGGGAAAATTTCACAAAAATTGCTCCGGATAGGTAGATAGTTTTGTAGCGGGGCGATTTGGGGGGGGCGAGGTGTTCAGGAGATGGTAGCCAAAAAATTTGCCTCCGGGATAGATAGCTAGCTGGGCGGTTGGGGGGGGGGGTTACCCCCCCCCCCAACCCCCATTAGAGACACCTGCCCCCGATTAACCGTTCTATTCGTAGTCACTATCGGCTCCCAATCGTCCAGCTCGTGCAGAACTTTCTTGTAAGCAATCGCGCGTTCCACCTGCGAATTTTACGAAACTGTGAAAATAACATTCAAATTACAGCCGCAGGTAATGGAGCCTGCAGATGAACAAAACAATAGCATGAAAGTTTATCGGCATTTCAATCCGTCATGTCGTATCTATCTTAATCTAATTACGGTCTCGATTCGATTTGGCAGCTCGGCTTGAATGAAATTGGAATCGAACGTTCAATTATAGATGAAATGAATCGAACCATCTGAATATCGAAAAAATCGGGTCATTTAAACAGTGCCCTGAAAGTGGCCAACCTTTTGTCTTTGTTGTCTGTGGGTTGGCGGATCCAAAACTGTGGCAGATTTTGATTTTGATTTGGCCTTGGTCTGCTTTCGAACTTCGCGAAGTTGAGCAGTCGACTTTATGGCTGAAAGTTCAGAATTTTACGTATTATTTAGCATCTCGCGGAAATGCGCACAAAAACAAAGGCATTTCAAAAACAAAAGCAGTGAACACAAATTATGAGTAGTTTCGGTTGTTTGTATAGTTGTGTTCAAACGTGAACTCAAACCCACTCATCCATAAAACAATGTCAACTGAAACTCGCATTTATATGAAACACAACCCCCCTCCCACCCTTTCGCGACCCAGAAACTCACCATGTACCATTTGATCGACACTTAGAGCGCCATGGGCGCCAGAACTGTCCTGGGTGGGCGGCAGCAATCGACGTCGCTTTGCGCCGCCATTTTCAACTTTGTCAGCGTCCAAACTGCGCAGCTTGTGCAGCAACGACGTGCCCTCCGAGTCGCTCGGCTGCGAGCAGCGATTTAAGTGAGCTTTTTTAGTCATTTAACACCGGTTTAGTCGCATGCCAAAACCGGACATCAGGGAAATTTTATCAACCAGTTTACCCTGGTGACAGTCCAAAGTCCTGTAAATTGTAAAATGCCATGTAAAATGACAATCAAAACAAAAAATTTATTACTAAACTCTACATTTACTTAACAATTGGCACTTGCTATGCCAATTGAAACTTACATTGGTCATGAGAATTGACACTTTACGTGACATTTTACTCTACTAGGCCCAGGACCGGCCCCAAAGTATCCACATTTGTGCAAAAGAGCGAAAACAAATTATCGCCGACGCAACCAGAAAAGCAACCGAGGCCGGAAAAGAATAAAAAAATGAACCTGCTCAAAATCGTCCCCATCGCTGCCACTGCTAGACATTTTGCTGTGCGTTTGCTCGCTGAATCTGATAAAAACGTTACCTCGACGTTGGGAAACGTTATGCGCATTTACTGGCATTGCATGCATAATTAAATTGACACTGATATGACATGGTGTGATTTTTAAACATTACGCTTTCCAAAACATAAAAGATGACATGCTTTTCAATTTCATTGGGTAATAAGGCAAGCCTATGAAATATTCACACACAAAACTCATCGAAGTATGTTTACAATAATTGTCTCCACTCGCTCTGTGATAGGAAAGAGGTAATTTGCGCAGAAACAGCTATGCAAAATCGTATGCACTATCTTTTTAGGTCGGGGGCCAGAGGGTGGAAAAGTAGAGCATCTGAAAAATGCACCAACAAGTAGGGTTCAAACGATATATCGTATCGAATATCGAATATCGGATATCGACCATTTTTTAATATCGAATATCGATATCGAAAATTTTGAAAAAATATCGAATATCGATATCGAAAATTTTGAAAAAATATCGAATATCGATATCGAATATCGACCATTTTTTCGATATATCGAACCTGTATTGTGTCCCCAAATTTACTTTTCATTTTCATTTTGAGATGTTTATGGTTGATCTGATGTGCTTATAGTATTGTATTTGATGAGTAAAAGTACAGTATTTTTAATGTCATTGTTGTTGGAGTGCTAAATCTGAAGCCAGAAAACGCTGATATACTTTTTTTGCAACATGCCCTTAAACAATACGGTTAGGATGAACTGTAATATCTACCAATTGTTATTTGTCTGATACACTTTGATTCATCGTGTTTTTCTTCTATTTTCTACCATTGAGTCATGTAAAGCTTGTCAAAATTACTCGCACCATTCAAATTTCAGTAAAGAGATGATTAAACATGTGTGCAACCACATGAAAATACAATGTGCCACTTGAAATATGCCTTGCTATACCAAAAGCATATCGCAATATCGAATATCGAAATATCGAATATCGAATATCGACCATTTTTCAATATCGAATATCGAATATCGATATCGAGGTTCCATATCGTATCGATATCGAATATCGAGTTTCAGAAAAAAATATCGAATATCGAATATCGATATCGAAAATTTTGAAAAAATATCGAATATCGAATATCGATATCGAAAAGTCATATCGTTTGAACCCTACCAACAAGTTACCATTCGAAATTCCTTGTAAAGTGCTCACAAGTAATCCGACGATTCACTTGACACTTGACAGGGCACTTTAAAAGGTGGCAAATTTCTTCAACGAACTGGCAGCCAGGGGCCAATTCCGCAGAAGGATAAGTGAAATGAGAAGTGAAAAAATTATTAAAAAACGTAAAGGATGAATTCTGGCATTGAAAGCATTGTTTCTGATGACGGTAATGATGATTTAGTAGGAAACGTGCCTACCTATTTTTCGCTTACGTACAAATTGAAAATGTTACCCTATTCAAAAAACTATTTCTATTTTCAATTTTCACTTCACACTTCTAATTTTACTTAACCTTTCACTCACTTCTCCACTTGCGGAAATAGCACCTGGTCTATTTTTCTCAAATTTCAGTGGCACAGATGAGTTTGAAAAGCTCAGAGCCAGCAAAATATTGATGCGGCGTGGATATAGATAACTAAATAGAAACATGGCTTTTTATCAGTTCTACTACAATATACCTAGCAGGCGAAAAAGCCAAACACACTTGGGGGTATTTTCACTTTCGGGTGCCACTGAAACACGTGAGAAATTTCTTAAAGCTGCGTTTACACTGGCACGTGTGACGACAAAATTTTTTTGGGCTTTCAACTTTCGTTATGTGACGAAAATTGAATATTTGTTGTGTCAGATATCTAGATCTCGATCACTCTTTTTGCCTAGGACAAACATAAATTTTTATATATGACGTAATCATACACAATAAAACAAACAAGAAAATTTGTCGTCACAAGTTGTCGGTTCGAGTTGTTCCCGGGAGCCTCGTTAACGAGGCTCCCGGGAACAACTCGAACCGACAACCTGTGACGACAAAAATTTTGTTTCGTTTTATTGTGTATGATAACGTCATATATAAAAATTTATGTTTGTCCTAGGCAGAAAGAGTGATCGAGATCTAGGTGTCTGACACAACAATTATTCAATTTTCATGACATAAAGAAAGTTGAAAGCCCAAAAAGTTTTTGTCGTCACACGTGTCAGTGTAAACGCCGCTTAACGAAATGGTAACTTTTAACATTTGCAATACCCGCAAACAGATCAGGTGCCACTCCCAGACCCTGTAAAATGGTAGACTTTTTCCGCAATTTTTCAAAGTCTGGAAATGTCCCTAGTACGGTCGCGAATTTCATTTTAATACCCCAGGCTATTATGCGTCGCTGATCACATGAAAGTAGCTATAAATGCTTTTGTATCTTTGTTCGTGAACGTTTGAAACAGAAAAAAATTGTGTTTTTTTTATCCCGGGGGTGAGAGGAGGGGGGGGGGGTGAAACCAGCTGCCACAACTCAAATAAAAAAATGCTACTACGTTTTAGAATATAATATTACTTTTAACATATCTGCTGTACGGTAGATAACGTTGGGGTAAATATTTGCATTTTACAGCCTTTCACAGCTTTTTCAATACTCACAGCTAAAATACTCAAAACATTTACATTGTAAAAAGAATAAATACAAACCCGGTATAGAAAGGAGAAAATCTGCATCTACGCAGGTTTGGAAATGGCGGCACTTTTGCATTTTGCGTAAAATAAATAAATATCAAGCCAATTAATACAATGATCTAGAACATGAAACTTGTATTTTTATCTAATACCACAATGTTATATTAAATGTTTTCATCACAGATACCTATTTACAGGGTGGCCCAGGTAAATTTATCTAATGTAATTTAAAATAACTACGCTTCGTAGGTATTATTGGCCCCACACACACTAGTTGACATCGACACCAGATGTAAACTGGTTCCGATCACAATTCAAAGATTGCTGACGAGCCAACGAACGACGTTCAAATGCAAACTTTGAATTAGGATTTGGTGTCGGTGTCAACTAGTGTGTGGGGCTAATAACATCATTTAACTAATGATACAATTTAAAAATGAATGTAATTTAACTGTGGCACCCGGAACACATACAAAACAATAAAACACATAACAGTTAATCCAATACACCGTTCTGAGTAGGGTGGCAGACGGTACGGCCTTGCGGTAAACCGTACGGTACGGTAAATTTTCTCTTATGCGGTAAACGGTACGGTACGGTAAATTTTCATTTTGCGGTAAACGGTACGGTACGGTAAATCTGAAAAGTGCGGTTCGCGGTACGGTACGGTACAGTAAATTTTCGCTTGTCAGAAATGTACCAATGCCGGACTACAGACAACTTTTACTTCATGAATTGACAGAAAATTGAATTATGCAATCTGGTAATGGACTTTAGAACACAATAACATTGTGATAACATAGAATTACATTAACCACAATGCAGTGGCTCAATATATAGGCTTTTTTGAGGTTTAGAAGGAAGAAATGGAGAAAAATTGCTAAAAGTGGGTGAAAAATTGCTAAGTGGGTGAAAATGGTAAAAAGTATATAAGTGCATACATATGTACCTGCAACAAATAAGCTCAAAACATTGAGGATGATGTAAAACAACTACAGTGCAATTTGAAGCACATGGCTTGATTTTTAAAACACGTTACAGCAATATTGCATGTGGAAATGGAAGGGTTTCAAATCAGTCAAAACAATGTTGCCAAAATTGCGCGCTTGCGCGCAAAAACTTTACAGAACACCACATCTTAAAGTCAATTTTAAGGTGAATTTTTAAGGTCAATCTGAGTAAAATTTACCGCATTTTCTGCGGTAAATGAGTGCGGTACGCGGTACGGTACGGTAAATTTTGGAAAATGCGGTACACGGTACGGTACGGTAAATTTCTAAAAGTGCGGTAAACGGTACGGTACGGTACGGTACGGTAAATTTTCCAAAAATGCGGTACGGTACGGTACGGTAAATTCTGCCACCCTAGTTCTGAGTATACATATTTGGGGTGCAGTATTCGACAATTCAGGCAATGCAGATAATACACATGAAAGTGCACAGTGAAATAAACATAGATATCAGGAAACTTAGACTAGTCAACGAGAAAACTGGTGATTCTCGGCACAAAAATTGTACAAAATCTTGTGACAATCAACCACAAAACGTGGTCGATAAAGAATGATTTTCAGGCACGGAAAGCTGAATTGAAATGCGAATGATAAAAAAACAACGAAAAAGATGCAAATTTTTCAGCGACGCTTATCCTCCACGAATCAATTTAGTAGTGTATAACTTTAGTAATAAATTTATCAGAAAACAGCAGCGAATGGTAGGGTTCAAATTATACCGCGACATCGATATCGGAAAAAGGTTGATACTTTCCAGTATCAGTATCGATATCTACACCCGCTACTGATATCAATGTCAAGTATTGCTAAATTCAAATTGGTTTTGTTATTGAGAATGAGAGTCTCGATATTAGTAGTGAAAGATCAAAAGTCTTAATTGTTGATAAGACTACTCCTGAGGTCACATTCAAAATATTTCAATCAATATTCAATCGTTCTCGGTATCGACGACACAGTGTCTCGATATAGAAAAATGTCATAACTTGTATCGATATCAAAGTACCGTTTGAAACTTAATGAACGGCATGTGTAGATGAAAAATCGTACACATAGACGTAACTATTCACTTGCTGGTGTAAAAATAAATACATGACACATAATAAAAAAGGTGCAAGACATTGTGTTAACATTGAACCTTTCCTATCTTTCCATTGAAAAATTCAAAATGCAACATCCCCGCTCAACAAATATCGACAAAACTGGAACAATATTGCTAAAAGAACTAGTAGCCACGTAAAAAAGCACAAGATGTCCAATTACATCATAATATACATATAAATAAATAAATATTGGTCAATTTGCACCAAACAAAATACGAAAACACTTAACCCTGTCTGCATGGGTTTTCGGGAGATGCACAATCGTGAAGTGTACAAAGTGGAAAAGTCGGTCCCCTAAGTGGGCGGAATTTGGCACTTTGCCTAACCATCCTCCGCGCTGGAGTCAAGACGCAGTTTGAAGTTGGCTGAAATTGGCGGGTCAATTCATATGTGTTTTGATGTTTTCAAAATATTACACATGGCTGTAAAAAATGTTATAGACAAATATTCGGTTGGCTGGAACTAAGTAAGCTCGCCTTGGAAGCAGGGACGTCGTATCCAGGATAATTGAGCGGGGGGGCTGCTTGTTTACAGGGGCCGGCGAACGGGGGGCCCCTAATGGAAAGGCGTTTTCGCGCTAACGCCATACAAAGGCGCCACGCCACGGCGCCATTCCGCCACTATGTAGATCAAATTTTAGGGGGGGGGGGGGCTGAGCCCCCCCCCCCTCGCCGGCCTCCGTAAACAAGCAGCCCCCCCCCCGCTCAAAAATCCTGGATACGTCCCTGCTTGCGGACTACTACTACTACTTGCAGAGAGTTTACTTGCAGAGAGAGTTTACTTGCAGTGAGAGTTTACTTGCAGAGAGAGTTTACTTGCAGAGAGAGTTTACTTGCAGAGAGAGTTTACTTGCAGAGAGAGTTTACTTGCAGAGAGAGTTTACTTGCAGAGATTTAATTACTAGCAGAGGTATTATTCCAAATTAATACAATCTGTCATCTACCCCATCCGATTCCCCGCCGCAGACACAAATAACATTTGCGCACAATGCACCAAATTAACACCCAGGTGAGCGAACCAACCTCCCCCCGGCACATTGTTCTGTCCGGCGTGCTGTTGCAGCTGCAGCAAAGTGCACTGGTCGGCCGTGTGCTGCCCGCCGCAGTTGTAGCACGTGCAGTCGCCGCAGCTCGACTGTTGCTGCTGCTGCGGGGTGGGGCGGCGGCGCGGCCGTGGGGATCGCCAGCGACACGCCCATCTGGCCCGGCAGCCACACGAACCCGTGCACCGACTGCGACATGGGCGCCTGCGGTTCAGTTTTTCGATAGCCCTGTGTATTTACACTTTCAAATTGACTAGCAATGATAAGCATGTGAGGATTTTGGGCTGATCTACCGTATTTACTCAATAACCCCCCTGTTAGACGATTGATAAAAAATGATCCCACACTATAATGATCGACCCACCGATGGAAGAAAAATACTGTCCATATCTTTAACAACAATCGATGAATTATTTTGTTATAAAGCATATTTCATGAAATGGATTGATAGAAACATGCTTGAAAATTTTGACGAAAAAATCGCCGCCCCAGTCTGACGAAAAATGATAACCCGGGGAATTATTCGAGTAAATACGGTATATCTACTCTAGAACCATACACGAAACCATATCGCACCTGCAATCGATGCTGCTGCGGCAGTAAGCCCGCAGCGGACATATTCGGCGGCGGCCCGGTCACATAGGGCGCGGCCGCGTGGTACATGCCGCCGACGGAACCGTGCGTCATCACGGGCCTGTGCTGTTGTTGTTGCTGCTGCTGCTGTTGTAGATGCGGCGCGACGCCAAACTGCGCCGCTGCGGTTATTGCGGCCATGTGCTGCTGCTGTTGTTGTTGTTGTTGCTGTTGTTGCTGCTGGTGCGGCGACGGCATGTATTGCGACTGGCTCATCTGAATGAATAGGATAGATTGGCTATTTGGCTAAAATGTTGTTTTTCACTAGCAGGATTCGCCTCCGGACTAGGGATGGCAGGTGTATTTTTTTAAGCCGTTTAAAAAATGTTTTTTTTTAATAAAAAAACAGGCATCGAAACCGTTTTTTTTGTAAACAGCAGTCAAAACTTTTGGTACCAAGCACTAGGTATTTTGCAATTTTTTTCGCGCAATTTCGCATACACATTAACATTGGTGGTTGTTTTCATTGATTTTGAGGCATTTTTAGTGTAAAAGCTTCCATTTGTTCATACTATTGTGTCATAATAAGTCGTGATATGTTAGTGTAGTATATAATATCCAGCCAATGTGCTCCCACATTCTTCTACATTGTGAAAAATGACTGTCAATGTATTAGCCTTTTCTTATAACCTTATTTAAGCACTATTCCGTGCAAAACTTGACTTGAACTCACGAGCATTCGACAAAAGGCGATATACGTAAAAAGTCGACAAAAATGGGTATTTTTGACAGAAATTACCACTTATAATGCTATCCCATGGCTCCACAGCTATACTATGGCTATTTTTCACAACACATAGTACTGATATACCTGTATGTGTAGTAGGCGGTTCAAACGGGATTGACTTTTCGGGATCGGGATCGAGATTGTTTTTTTTTGAGATTTCGGGATCGGGATCGGGATTGGCCGGGATTGGGGTCACGGGATCGGGATTGGGATCGGCATTTTTTCGGGATCGGGATTGGGGTCTTGGGATAGAGATTTTGGCCAATGTTCTGGCATTCACAGTTGTTTATAACGGTCTCAAAACACTGTTGGATGCCAGAAAAGTGGCATAAAATG
>OZ038458.1:7960936-8034225 GCA_964036195.1 Sphaerolaimus hirsutus | reverse complement strand
CCGTAAATATATACTCAATAACCCCCCTGTTAGACCCCACACACGCTAGTTGACATCGACATCAAATGTCAAAATGGTTTCGTTCCCAATTCAAAACTTGCGTTTAAACGTCGATCGTCGGCTGGTCAGCTAGCTTTGAATCGGGATCGGCACCAGTTGACATTTAGTGTCGATGTCAACTAGGGTTCAAACGATATGACTTTTCGATATCGATATTCGATTTTTTTTCAAAATTTTCGATATCGATATTCGATATTTTTTTTTTTCTGAAACTTGATATTCGATATCGATACGATATGGAACCTCGATATCGATATTCGATATTCGATATTGAAAAATGGTCGATATTCGATATTTCGATATTCGATATTTCGATATTTTCGATATTCGATATTGCGATATGCTTTTGGTATAGCAAGGCATATTTCAAGTGGCATATTGTATTTTCATGTGGTTGCACACATGTTTAATCATCTCTTTACTGAAATGTGAATGGTACAAGTGATTTTAACAAGCTTTACATCACTCAATGGTATAAAATAGAAGAAAAACATGATGAATCAAAGTGTATCAGACAAATAACAATTGGTAGATATTACAGTTCATCATTATAACCTAATTGCTTAAGGGCATGTTGCAAAAAAATATATCAGCATTTTCTGGCTTCAAATTTAGCACTCCAACAACAATGACATTATAAATACTGTACTTTTACTCATCAAATACAATACTATAAGCACATCAGATCAACCAAAAACATCTCAAAATGAAAATGAAAAGTACATTTGCGGACACAATACAGGTTCGATATATCGAAAAAATAGTCGACATTCGATATCGATATTCGATATTTTTTCAAAATTTTCGATATCGATATTCGATATTGTTTCAAAATTTTCGATATCGATATTCGATATTCGATATTAAAAAATGGTCGATATCCGATATTCGATATTCGATACGATATATCGTTTGAACCCTAATGTCAACTAGCGTGTGTGGGCCCACAGACGGGTGATAAAAAAATGATGCCCCCTCCCCACCGAAGGAAGATAAATACTGCCCATATCTTTAAAAACAATCGATGAATTATCTTGTTATAAGGCTTATTTCATGAAATGGATCGATAGAAACACGCTTGAAAATTTTGACGAAAAATCCCCCCCCCCAGTCTGACGAAAAAATGATTCCCCGGGGAATTATTCGAGAAAATAAGGTATCTCTACTCTAGAACCAAACGCGAAACTATACACGTCGCACCTGCAATCTATGCTGCTGCGGCAGAAAGCCCGCAGCGGACATATTGGGCGGCGGCCCGGTCACATAGGGCGCGGCCGCGTGGTACATGCCGCCGACGGAACCGTGCGTCATCACTGGCCTGTGTTGTTGTTGCTGCTGCTGCTGCTGCTGTAGATGCGGCGCGACGCCAAACTGCGCCGCTGCGGTGATTGCGGCCATGTGCTGCTGTTGTTGTTGCTGTTGTTGCTGCTGGTGCGGCGACGGGATGTATTGCGACTGGCTCATCTGAGTGGATTTGTTAGAAATTTGGTTAGCACGGGTCAGCAGCAGCTAGCAGTACAAACGATATATCGTATCGAATATCGACTTTTTTGAATATCGATATCGAACATTTAAAAAATATCAAATATATCGATATAGATATCGAAAAGTGATATCGTTTGAAGCCTAGCCAGCAGCATCACTTCCATGGGTCCGTATTATGCAAATTTTCACATTCTGTCGCTCGGCAGCATTGCAGTTTTTCGACGCCGAAACTATCACTCAGACACATCGCGACCAATTTCAACTGCCGCGCGAAAAAAAAAACCCACCAAATGCGGCGCGGCAAATTGCGCAGTGAGATTGTGCGGCTGGTGCGAAGATGCGGACGAGGCGTTCGAACTGGCGTTGTTGCCGCCGCCGCCGCCGCCGTAAGCGAACCGGGGTTGAGCGCTGACCGACATCTGCGTGAAATATTCATGTAAATTTTAGATTTCAGAGCCCAAAAGCCCCACCACACACAGCGATTTGAAAAATAAGTTCGAACGTTTTTGGGCAAAGTATGAATACCGTATTTGTTCTAATAGAAGAGCGCCGTTCTATTTTTTCGTCAACCTCCAATAGAACGGCAGGTAAACAAGTTGACGAAAAAATATAACGGCGCTATTCTATCAGAAGAAATACGGTATTCACACTTTTCCAAAAAACGTTCGAACATATTTCTAAAATCGCTGTTAATTCTAAAATGCGCCAAACTTTAATTTCAAATCAGGCATGAAAAGCATTATTGTTTCGTTAATTCGAAGAAGACATCCACCTGCTGTTGTTGGACGTAATGCAAAATCGCAGGGTCGCGCAGCGCGGCGCCATTTGGATAGTGCTGTGGCGTCGACGGCTTATTGTGAGCGGCCAGTTGGCTGGCTGCCAATTGCGCCGCCAGCGCCAATCTGTGCTGGTGCATGTTGGCCGCGGCCAACGTCGCATCCAGCCCGCTGCCCACCGGCGTGCCCGGCTGCGACCCGCCGCTGCTGTCCGCACGCATGCCGCCCGCTAATGGCCCGTTTTGGCCCAGCTGCTGAGTGGATGGCGCCATTTTAACCCGCTATTATAATTTCTGGCAAAAAATTTTCTGCCAAAATTTATGCAAATTTTTGCCCGTTTACGGCAAATTTCATGTAATTATATTCCCGTTGTAATTTTCTCCGAGCAAATTTTGCCTTCAGTTTTCTGTTTTCCGGCATTTCATTAGTCTGTTTTCTAACAAGTGAAATTTTTTGTCTGTTTCTGTTTTCCGGCAAGTGCAAATTTATTTCCATTTTCCATAAAAAAATTTTTTACCCCCTAGACGCAATGTGTGAAAACGCCAAAAAAAAATCCTCAACACAAAACAATCACTAAACACACTTCAAACTGCACTTGCTGCTGCTGCTGCTGCGTGTTTCCCGCCGCAGCGGCAGCCACGACCGCGGCGGCGATATCGCCGGGCGTGCGGCTCCACAGCTGCGGCGTGAAGCCGGTTTCATCGGTGCCGCCGAGCGACGCTTGCGAACTGCCGGCGGGGGGTAAAGTTGGCGTGTAGCCAGCAGCCGTTCTGGGCGGCGGCGCGGCCATGCCGCCGCCGCCGCGAGAGGACACTCGACTTCCCATCGTGGCTGGTGAAGCCTGCAACGAGTTACTTTTTATTTAGTTTATGCCTGAGAGAACAACGCATTAAAATGAAATGAACAATTTCACAGAATCACTTTTTAACAGTTTTTTATTTTTATTATTGTTTCTTCAAATGCATCATCATTCTTATGTTTCACAAATTTTATCGTATTTTCCAATTTCAGCAAACCTAATTACTAGTTTATTAATATTCATCCGTTTATTAGTTTATTCATATTCATTCGAAACGAACCCTGCTCATAGCAGCGCTGCCGCCATGCTCGAAGTTGGTCTGATTGCTAACTGGTGCCGTTGTAAAAACTGGCTGCTGATGAAAGTCGCGCATGTACTGCGTATCCGGCTGTCTGCGATCGTGAATGGACGAAACTGTAATAAGTCTTATAAGTTGATTTTAAGAACCTGACTCAAAAATGCGAAAGCGAACCTCTTCTCCGTAAATTGCTCCCGCAGAGGCGTCAGCAGATTATACAGCGCCTGCGCGACCGCCTTTCCATATCCACTAGGTTCAAACCGCGCGAAAATGACAACCATTTCCTCTTGGCTCAGTGCCAATAACCTATGCAAATGCCCATAGTATGGATCGAGAACGGTTCGCAATAGACGGATTTGCGTTCTGAGAAATTGATCATCCTGGATAAGGCCGTTTATTTCTAGCGGCAGCGGGTGGTGACCTGCGCGATTTTGCGATGCGATTGGCAAAAAACGCTAGATTAGATAAAAACAAAACCCTAAGACAACGACAATACGTTGTTTTTAATGACGTCTTTTTATTTAGGTTTTTAGGACTCGGCGACGTAATTTTAAACATAAGAAAAACGTCTGCCAACAATACACCCCAACACCCCCACTCACGTTTATATCTACCATAACCCGAAGCTGCATAATTCCCATGCCCGGGCACGAATCCTTGCTGGCCGACCGACCCTCTCCTATGCATGTTACCCCCATTATGCGGCGGCGGCAACCCCCCGTTCGAATTTGAATTGGGCCCCTGCGCCGCGCCGCTGGGACCCGGCTGGGCGCTGTAAAAGTGCCCCTGCGGGGGTGCCATCGGGCACGTGAAGCCGGGGGGCAATGGCAATGCATCGGCGGGGCGACAGCGCCCGTCCACTGTGTCCACGTACAGCGGCGAGAAGGCTGGGGGGGGGGGGGGGTGGGGTTGGGTTTGTAAGGCGGTAGATGAAAGGGCGTTTTAAAAAAACTTTAGTGGGGGTAGGTCACGAGCTTAATTGGGAGTAGGGATGGTCAGGGCTTTTTTCAACCACTGTCTTTGCAAAGGTCCTTTTAAAGCACAAGGATCCGAGCACTTTAAAAAAAGCGCTGGCAATTTTTTTAGTACTTTTGCACTAGGTCGTTATGTTATGTTGACTCATAACCGATTTTGTACAATTTAGGAATGTCTAGATTTGATTTTTTTAAAGCTAAGAAAGCGCATTTTTTTAAAAGCGGTTGTTTAAAAAAGCGCTTCTTCATCCCTAGTTGAGCGTGGTCTGAAATAAATAGACAGTTCTATCATTTGAGGGAACAACCTCCTAGGCCCCTGGCAGTAACCACGGCTAGACAAGATTACCCGGTGCACAAGTAGCAATATCCGGTGCCAATGTAGACCCGGTGCTTAGGTACGGCCCCATATTTGAGCACTGGGTCTTCCTGTGCACTGCAGGGGTTCAGTATGGGGGGGGGGTTGATCCCCAAACGCTACCATGGCGCCCTGTTACTACTTGTGCACCGGGTAAACTTGCGCACCGGTACAGTGCCGAAACCACACCTGCGCCGTGTGGCTGTCTTAGCCCGGCGATGGGCGGGTGCATGCGCATGTGCACGGGCGCGTGCATGGGCGACCGCGGCCGCGTCTGGTAGAAAGGGCCGCGGGGCATCATGCAGCCGGCCGCCGGGCCCACCATGCGCCGACTCGACTGCGACGGCGGCAGGCGGGCGTCGGGCATGAACGCGGGCAACCCGCCGTAGTGGTGCTGCTGGTGCATGTTCGTGCCGGACCAGCTGCGCTGCACGCACGCCGATGATAGGGATTCTGTAGGTCGGAGAAACAGGGGTTTCTCGGTGATTAGAACGTGTCGCGTGAAGCTCACCTTAATCACACCGTGAAGCTTAATTTCATGCATAGTTCTCGTTTAATTCACATGAAAATGAGTGAACGCGGATCTCAAACTCCAATGTCTCAAACGTTACGATGTCAAAAGTGTTCGTTTCTTTCTATGCTAAATTATAATAAGTAAATTAAATAGATAAAAGAAAACAAATTCGAAGCATCCGGATGCATATCACCCAAAAACAGCATAACACCACGTCCTATCACATGCACATACACAAAAACGGGGCAAAGGCGAACACCACAACCCCAAACGCACCATCCAAATCCACCACGGGCCCGTTAGCCGCGTGGGCCAGCGCCGCGCCCGACGACCGGCTGCGGCGGCACACTGGCGGCTGCGCGCGCTGCTGCAGTTGCCGCTCGCCGCTGCAACTCGCCGCCGCCGCTGCAGTTGCGCTTGACGCCGGCTCGGCGCCCGAGTTAGCAGTGGACACGGACGCTACGGAGTTTTGTTGAACTTCGCAGCTTGGTGTCACATCTACGAATGGGAACACTGTGTTTGATCTTTGTGTAAACTAGTGAATTTCAAAAAAATGAAACGAAATTAAATTGAAACTGTAAACTGCAATTAAAATTTCTGTGTCAATGGCCCCACGCACGCTAGTTGACATTGGCACCAAATGTCAACTGGTTCCGTTCCCAATTCAAAGCTTGCGTTTGAACGTCGTTCGTCGGCTCGTCTGCAAGCTTTGAATCGAGATCGGCACCAGTTGACATTTGGTGTCGATGTCAACTAGCGTGTGGGGGGCCCATTCTCATACTCTGCACTAACCTTGGCAATCCACGTAGCACCTTTCGACAAACCCAAAAATTCTTTACTACCGTAAATCCTCGAATAACTCCCCTGTTGTGAGCGTGAGGAAAAAATATCAACTGTGTCGATGTTAACTAGCGTGTGTGGGCCCAAACAATGCCAATAAAATGTTCTGTATCAAACAATGCTGATTTTCCGATACTGAATATACGTTTTTACACATCATCGCAACTGTGAGAGAGCGCAAGTTGACGCGCAGTCACGATTTTATCACATCCAAATTATAAAAGTTCGCATTAGTAGTACGCGATGTCTCCAAACCAAACGGACCAATTTGAGCGGCGCTGGTGCCGGGCTGCACGGACACATCCACATCCACCGCGGCCGTGGTCAGCAGTTCCACCGCGCCGTCGGCAGTGTCGCAACTGACGTCCAACTGCTGCGGCGCGTCGTTGCCGCCGCTGTTCGCCTGCCTGCCGACGCCGCGACGCGATTTGCCCTTGGCTTTGCGTTCGACGCCGCGCAGCTTCTTGCCGCTGCTGCCGCCGCGCCGCGCGACCGAGTCGACCTATTTGAGAATGGAACCAAGTTGCGGAAAAATGAGAAGGTTTTCGCTGTGTAGGGTACGAGTTGATGGATATTTTTTGGAGAATTTAGCGCGGAATAATTTCAATGTGTCAGAAAGTTTATAAAATCTACACTCAGACAGGTCAGACAAATCAGCCACCGAAAACCAACCTTTCCCTCTTTCACAGGCGTATCGTTTCTATTCTCCACAGGCTCCGCCCCCTTGTCAGCGTGCCGATTGGCGCCCTTTGCCGTGGACGACACGATGCTGGCGGTCATGATCAACGAGGGGGGAGGCTCGCCCGCCGCGCTGGACACGCAGCAGCTGGACGCATTCGACGAGGCGCCGGGAGATTTCGCAGCGGCCGCGGACGCTTCCTGGAAAAAATATATATGTGTGTATTATTCAACGTGAAATACACAGATATTCATTTAGGAATTTATCTAGTCGACATGACGATCGGACTAGGGTTGGAAAAAACTAGGGTTTTTTTCAACGCCATGTTTTTTAAATAAAAACGTTTTTGATTTTAAAAAAACGTTTTTTTTGTCAAAGCTCCCATATATGGCCTTGTGTCAACATACACTACCGTGCAGAATAGTTGAGACTTTTCACACATAGAGAAACAGTAGGCTGGGGGTCCACTGCACTTTTTTGCTTCCCAATTTCTTGTCCCTTGCCCAATTTTGATGACGTTTGAGTATGTTGGGGTTTGATGCTGGGGCTACAACGAAAAAATTTTGTTTGCTCAAATAAACCCCCAGGCCTGAGATAAGGGGGGTCTATAAAAAGATGGTCAATAAATATACAAAAAATGGGCAATCTGGATGAGTGTCTTTGAAGCTTAATAACTCAACTATTTCTGGGCTGATTTGAATCATTCAACACTTCAAATGATCGGGACAACCTGCAGATTCTATTTTTGTGGTCGGTTTAGTGATGTCTAAATTCCGTATGTCAATTTGACCCAGTTTTTGAACATGAAAAAATAATTTTTTGAACATGCTATCATATACTTTAGACAACGAGAATTCATTTAAAACAGAAATGAGTTCAATATCTCTTTCCAATCAAAAGTTATGGCACTTCAAAGTTTTCAATGGTGTCTAAATATTTTATGCTTATTTTACTGGGGTTTGCAGCATGAAAATTTTGTTATTGGACAGTCTATAACATACTTTAGACAGAGAGAATTAATATGACAAAAACGTTTTTTCAATATCTCTTTCCAATCAAAAGTTGTTGCACTTACAAACTTCAATCTTCATTCCATCCAAAATAATTACACATTACTCATTCACAGTTGGGCCAACTTTTCTCCCTAATAGAGCAAGGCCAAAACCTCAAATTTACACACCAAATAGCCCAACCCAGTAGTATGCCAACTAGGGTGTCAAATTTCCGTTTCCGTTTTCCGTTTCCGCCTTTCCGCAGGAAAAATTTTTACCTTTCCGTTTTCCGTTTTCTGGCAGCCGAAAAATTTTTACCTTTCCGTTTTCCGTTTTCCGGCAGCTGAAAAATTTTTACCTTTCCGTTTTCCGTTTTCCGTTTTCCGGCAGCTGAAAATGTTTTACCTTTCCGTTTCCGTTTTTCCGGCCCATTTTTCCGTTTTCCGGCTGAAAATTTTTTACCTTTCCGTTTCCGTTTTACCAGGCCATTTTTCCATTTTCTGGCTCGATTTTCAGTTTTCTGGCATTTTTCCATTGTTTTTCCAATCTGTATTTATCTTCAATTGGCTCATCCCATTGTGTTGTTTGTGTCTCTTGGAGCAGCATTGACAACTGGGATTTCAGGGTCAGTGAAACAGGTGCTGTGAACCCAATTGGGTCATATGCTGACACCAATAATTTATTCAAGTTTTGTCTGGTTGGTGTTGTGATGCTGTCAATTTGCAATTTTGGTGTTGATATTGCCAGCATGTCCGTTTGGTGATTTTATTTCATGCTCATTACTGCGACAATTTTATTCACCTTTGGACTCCTGTCGTTTTCTGCTATTTCATTCATGACTGATCTGGAGTTTGACAGCCATTCCCTCATGTTCATAGAACATTGGTTAAATAAAGCTTTGACTTTGTAATATAGTTCTAAAGCTTCAACTTCATTCGTGACACTCATGATGAAGTTATTGACGTAAATGTTGTTTATTATCATCGCCAACTGGTTTTGTTCCCCTTCATTTGCTTCATATTCATTCATGTTGTTTATTGTCACATTTAAATGGTATTTTATGACTGCTCCCAAAATTGCTGGGCTGCAGACAAGTCCAAACAGTATGCATTTAAAACGACGTACGTTTAAGTTATTTTCAGTTACTGGTTTTGAGGCATCTTTCAGCCAGAAAAATTGTGTGTAGTCTCTAGCTTGGTCATGCAATCCTATTTGCAAAAATGCCTTTTCAATATCGGCAATTAATGCTAGATTGCCTGCCCTGAACCTCAGGAGTAGGCCCAGTGCTAATGGTGTTGTAATTGGTCCTCTAAAAAGGCACTCGTTGAAACTGGGCTTACCTGCCGACCCATTGTACACGATTCTGCATGATGTCAATTTGCCTGGCGTGATTTCTTGAACTACAAGTGAAGTTACAGGCATGATCCATAGTTGCAGAATGTACAGCCACCACAATCAAAGCCAAACAGGCAAACCTGCATGCAGGTTTTCCTTCTGCAAATTTGTCTATTATCGTGCTAAGTTCACGTTATTTTTTTCCGTTTCCGTGAAAATTTTGCTTTCCGTTTTCCGTTTTCCGGCATTTCATTTTTCCGTTTTCCGTTTTCCGGCCGACAATTTTTTTTTACCTTTCCATTTTCCGTTTTCCGCTGAGTGAAATTTTTTTACCTTTCCGTTTTCCGTTTTCCGGCAGAAATTGTTTTTTACCTTTCCGTTTTCCGTTTTCCGTAAAGTGAAAAAATTTTACCTTTCCGTTTTCCGTTTTCCGTAAAAAAATTGTTTTGACACCCTAATGCCAACCCCCATTTCAGAGTTGCTGGCAATGGATGCAAAACTGCAGCAAAAATTAATAAATGCCACATTTCCATATATGCATTGCCATATTCTGTTCATGCTTAGAATGTTTCTTGCTGCACACAGAGCTCAGTGATGCAGGCAAGCAGTTGCCATGATGAAATTTTTTGTTAAAAAATGAACATAGGAGGTGGATATAGACTTTAAAGTGAGATACTGGGTGGCTACTGCCCAACACAAGAAAAGTCTCAACTATTCTGAAACATGAACAAACTGAGTTAATATGTTTGTACACTAGGAATATACGCAGATTTGAACTTGAGGGGTGGTCATCCTGGGCATGTGTAGTCGACCCCCCAGGGTACCCATGTATAGTATCCAAATGTTTTGCATATCAACAATTTCGAAATTCTGGCAACATTAATCATGCAGCGCAAAAAGTCTCAACTATTCTGCACGGTAGTGTATATAGGTATATCAGACAAGTGACAATACTCTGTGATGTTATATATGACCATATAATGGCTGTGGAGGCATGGGATAGCATTATAAGTGGTGATTTGGGTCAAAAATGTCCATTTTTTGTCGACACGTTTGTATATCGCCTTATAGTCAAACGTTCGTGACTTCAGGTAAAGTTTGGCATGGAATAGTGATAAAACAAGGTTATAAAAGGAGGTTGTTTAACTTGGGAGTGGGAGTGAAGTTACACACTGTGGAGGTACATGGAAGCACATTACCTCAATATTATATACTACAGCAACATATGACGGCTTATTAACCCATGGTAGCACATAGAAATGGATACTTTGATACTAAAAATGCCACAAAACCAATGAAAACAACCACCAATGTCAATTTGTATGTGAAATTGCGCGCTTGCGTGCAAAAATTTTGCAAAATACCTAGTGCTTATTACTAAAAATTTCGGCTGATTTAAAAAAAAAACGTAAAAAAACGTTTTAAAAAACGTGAAAAAAACATCGGCCAACCCTAGTTGTTACTTTGGGAGTGATGCTACACACTGTGGAAGTACATGGAAGCACATTACCTGAATATTATATACTACTGCAACGTATGACGGCTTATTAACCCATGGTAGCACATAGAAATGGATGCTTTGATACTAAACATGCCACAAAACCAATGACAACCACCAATGTTAATTTGTGTGTGAAATTGCAACAAAAAAAAATTGCAAAATACCTAGTGCTTAGTACTAAAAATCTCTGCGAATGTTTAAAAAAAAGGTTTCGGACATCGTGTCTTTAAAAAACAACAACTTAAAAAAAACGTTTTAAAAAAACATCGGTCAACACTAGATCGGACAGATAAAAACTGAATTCCGAATCGCGATAAAACTTATCCTATCCCTAAGATCAGTCTAGTTAGATCAGTCCACTAAATATAAACCCCCACCTGTGCTCCACCACCTTGAAGCAGTACGTTTTCTACATCATTTGAATTCTGCGGAGGCGTCAAATCAGTTCTGCCAAGGAATTCACATAATGGCACGCTGCCAAGAACCTGACGCCGTCCCGCCGCCAAAAGACCGCTGCGTGAAAAACGAGCAATGTAAAAATGCGAAAAGGAAGCAAATTCAGTACGGTAACCCCTTATCGAGTGTATGATTTGTTCAAATAAGGAATCGCCAGACAACTCTCGTTAAAAACCCTTTTTCGAAACTCACCTAATGTAATTGTGACACTGCTTAAACCTGCCCACATCATGCGGCGGCGCTTTGTTCCTGTTTCCAAAATACGGAATGGAACGAACGTTGCCATGAGCGCCAGATTCTTCTGGCATCATGTCGATTAGCTGGAAGTGAGGTGGGGGCGATCTCAAACAGTTTCTGAACCATCGAAATTAGTTATTTTTGGCACAAAAACGTACCGTATTATGCAGCTTGAGAAAATCGGCCCACTTTTGTTCGGCGTGGGTCACACGGCCGTCAGACCAGTGAGTCTGCAGAGAAATCAAAGTTAAAGCGTCAAGTTACGAAAACCAGACAGCACATTCATTCAACAAATACTCAATAATCACCTCAATATGAAATCCCCCGCCGCACTTGCTCGCATTACAATCAGAGGAGGGCTCTTCCATAATGATTTCCACGGCATATACTGCGCCACGAAGAAATTTTTCCTCAAAATTGACAGTTTTTGCGTCAAAAATTGGCCCAACAACTCACCGAACGGTTCGGGCAGTCTCAACTTTTGCTGCGCGGCCATAGCCTGCGCGCTTTCGGCAATCGACGTCGACACGCCGTCGCCCAAAACATTCGCACCACTTAAATTTAAGCCGTCACCCCCTTCCACAACGTCAATGTCACGGCCTCCGGTCAAAATACGCCGCCGATTTACACATTCAGATATGGACAAGCGAGCAACGGGGGAGGCGGGGCCTCTGGGATCGAACACCATTGGTTGGTGGCTGCGCGAGAATGGGACGGTCGCCGCGTCGCATTCGTGCGCCATTTGGCTGTAGGCGTCGCATAGGCGAGCACTGGCGCTGCGGTGGCGCCGTATTGGCGCCAGGTGACTGGGGCCGGCCTGCGAAAATCGTGAATATTTTTAATGCAGAATGGGACTTCCTCGCACGGAAACGTCTCGAACCTAGCGTGAATGTGCACCTAAAAACCTAGAAATGTGAACGTGCTGAAAATAATGCTATTTCTGAATCTCGGCATGAGTGCCGAACTTTGAATTTCATTATCAAATATCGGTATACCGGTCGGTAATTCATATCGATATTTATATAGAATACCGTATTGGCTTGTTTTGAACCCCGGGGACTGTATTTTTCACAAGGCTCTTACAGTGGTACTCAATTCGACCATGGTACTCAATTCAAGCATGGTATTCTATTATTTTACAAGTGATATGGTACATATTTCGATTCTATTATAGATATCGATACATATATTTTAGTAGACATATCGATTACAGCTGCGTAAACGACAATTATGATGTAAACGCAACAGCTGCGGCAATTACTATAACGATTAACAACGGAAGCGCTTGTCCCACTCGCATGCAGTCACATTTTGAAGATATTGATTTCGCACATCGAATTTGCGTCTATTTACTTAGGTGTGGGTGGCACTCAATTCAAGCATGGTATTGTATTGTTTCATAACGTTGTTATCCTGGCACTGTATTCGAGCATGGTACTCAATACAATCATGGTATTCAAAACAAGCCAATACGGTACCTATTCGCAGATAAAATTTCTTACTACCGATATCGAAATGTTCTATACCCAAAATATGTATACATTCTTTCCAACAGATGATTTCAACGACATAGGCACCAGAACAGAGAAAAACAACAAAATGAGCAAAAACAAACCACGAGATCATAACTGTCATCCCGAAATTGGTCCGCATGTCGCGGCTCAACTTCACCATACCGATAACAATTCGAAGCATTTTGGTCCTCATCCTGATTGGGGCACATCACAGTGCGATCGTTTACATCCACCTGCCGCCCCATGACTTCCGAAGCTTCGATATCTGCCGCGGCGGCGTCGGCGGCCATTTTGAGATTTTCGCTGGCCGCGAAACTGTTGCGAAGCTGCGTGTGAGGGTGTTTCAGGTGTGTTGTGGTTTTCGAGAGAAAAAAACCATCTGTTAAAAGTTATGTTACGCATTGGAAAATCAAATGCCACCCTGACAATTAGGGTTGGGACGATATGACTTTTCGATATCGATATTCGATATTCGATATTTTTTTCTGAAGCTCGATATTCGATATGAAAATATGCTCGATATTCGATATCGATATTTCGATATTTTCGATATTTTCATGCAGAGGGGCATATTGTATTTCCATTTGGTCACAAAGATGGTTGATCATCTTTTTAAATGAGTCTCACAACAGTCAAAATGAGAGGATGAAATAAGAACAGGATGAATGTAATTAAACACCTTCCCGGACAAGTTCACCACCCATTTTTTTATTTCACTCCGAATGCAATATATCCGTCCATGGGGGTGTTATCAAGCCAAAACTTTGTATATATAAAGTTGTAAGACCCCTCTACTCCCCAACAATGGGGGGAGGTGAAGCGACTCATTGCAGGGTGGGTCGCCGCACCTCCCCCCATTGTTGGGGAGTAAGGGGGTCTTACAACTTTATATATACAAAGTTTCAGCCTTATAACACCCCCATGGACGGAGATATTGCGTTAGAAGTGAAATAAAAAAATGGGTGGTGAACTTGTCTGGGAAGGTGTTTATATCAGTTGAATAATTATACAGCAGACATTTACATTTCATACTTGTAACTAGCGGTGGCTGGCTTTTTATATTATAAAAGGTTGTTGTTAAAAAGACTGCCAAAAATGTTTAGCCACATTTTCGTGAAATTGTTTCCTTGTGATGCAGTTTCCTATAGCTTGTATTTTGTTAGGGTGTGTATACATTACCTTTCATATCCTACTGTTGATAGCTCAATGCAAAAATGGCATGCTATTTATATGAGATATTACTTTGTGCATTCAAAGGCATTCACATGTTATGGCTGCAACGTCCACTTTTTGTTGGATTCACCCATATTTATGGGATCAAAAATAGGTCAAAAAGATCATCAGAATATCGAAAAATATCGAAAAAATGGTCGATATTCGATATTTTTTCAAAATTTTCGATATCGATATTCGATATTCGATATGAAAAAATGGTCGATATCCGATATTCGATACGATATATCGTCCCAACCCTACTGACAATCACATTGAAAAAGTTTCGCGCAAAAACGCCTTTGCATTGAAAACAAATACAAGCCGCTCGATCTTTTCCCAAATTATATGGGATTATTTTCGATCAAAAAGTGCGACAGACATCCGGGGATTTCCGGGTTTTGTTTAATCCCCCCCCCCCCAAAAACAGTTCGCCGAAACCAAACCAATCGAAAACAATCAACTTCCATCCCCAAACAACCGACCTGCACCAGGGCGCGGCACAGCTGTCTCAAATATTCAAAAACGACAGCTTTGCGTTGCAGCTCGACCGCGGGGTGGTGTGCGGCCATGGCGAGCAGCAGTTCGAATTGCTCGCAGCGCGGCAAATCGTACGCGGCTAGTAGAGACGACCAGAGGGAGGGGCACAGCAACAGCGAACTGAAGTGTGTGCGTGAATATTTGTTTGTTATCGTTTGGGGGTGTAGGGCATAGTTGTTAAAACGTATTTACTTTTACTCGATAAATACGTATACTCGAGTACAGAGTGAATACGTTTACGTTTCCCCCGAAAAAAGTTCTGGTACTCGCTTTTACGTATACTTGTTGAAAGTACTCCAGTACAGAAAACGTATTTTAGATTGTCTTTTATATAGGTTTTTAAAGGCATAGAAGGGAAAACTGAGCTAAAAATACTGGAAATTAGTCGAAAATTGGTATAGCACCTAAAATATAGTGATAAATTGTGTAAAATAAACGAAAAGTGATGAAAACAACGGATTTTGAGCGACATTTCTCGAAAATTTTCGCGACATTTCTCAAAAGTACTCACATTTACGTTTTCTGCTGGGAAAAGTATGTTTACTCACGTTTACTCATGAGTAAAAGTAAAAAAGTTTTACTTTACGTTTTCTGTATTCAAGGGGTGAGTAAAAAAAATACTTTACGTTTACGTATACTTTGAAAAAAGTTCGGTACTGTTAACAACTCTGGTGTAGGGTGCTGTTTCGAACAGAATTTATATCATGTTAATATTGCATGAAATTAAAGTTTTGTATAAATTTCGAGCCCGGTCTAGTAGGCAATATTGATGACGGACAATTTGGAATTCATTTCGCGTTCACCGTACGTAACAAAACTTACATAACGCTAAATCGTTGTCAGGTTTTAGCTATTCACCCACGCACTGTTATACTTCAGCCAATGTAAACATCTTCGAACATCAAAATTTTACTGCAAACCCGTTCAACCTTCTAGAGCATACTTAGACACTATTTTCGCGAGGAATGATAGAGTCGGATCAAAATTAAAAATTTTGTGAAAAAAGTGAAAAATAACACCTGTATATATGTAAATTTAATGTCAACAATCAAATATTTTTTTCTATTGTATCACTATCAAAATATATTTTGTGAAATCGGCTCAAATTTTGTAAAACGCGTGAAGAATTCTCTCCCACTCACGTCACCAACACACTAAAACTAGGGTTGGAAAACAGTCGATTACTTTTAACGACCCCGATTTTTTAAAAATCTATTTTTTTATAAAGATCACTGGGGTCAAAATTAGTCCATTCCTCACGAAAATCGCCCCTGAGGGTAAACAAAACATGTAAATTGATAGGCAGTGCACAGTTATTCTTTCTGTGGTAGTATAAGTATGTAAGAGCTGTGAAAAAGCTTAAAAGTCAGTTATTTCGGAGTTTTAAAGTAATAAAAGTGTTGTATTTGCTGTGTGAATAAAATTTCATAGACCATTACCAATTTCAGGGGTCTCGAATTGGGGGGGGGGGGGGTTGGGGGGGTTACCCCCCCCCAAACCGCCCAGCTATCTATCTATCCTGGAGGCCGCTCAGCTATCTATCTATCCCGGAGGCAAAATTTTGGGCTTCTACCCCCTAAACCCCCCCCCAAATCGCTCAGCTATCTACCTATCTGGAGCGATTTTTCAGAAACTATACCCCAATTTTCGCTCAAAATCGCTATTTTTCATACCTATATATCGATTTTCACCTCCAAAATCACTGGTTCATGCGTCTAACTACCTATTTTCAGCTATTTTAAGTACTATATGCTCTTGAATACCCATTTTGAGCTATTTTACACCTACTTTTAGCGATTTTTCTCCCTTTTCTTCCTTCTATGCCCCGAAAAAGCCTATATATCGAACCACCACAACCCCCCCCCCAGAAAATTTTTCACCTATCTATCCCTCCGGAGGAGCGATTTGCTATCTATCCAACCACTCGGAGGGTCAAAATTCAAGATACCCCTGACCAATTTTGTTTGCAGAAATTGCATGTTTTTGCTGAGAACACTATAAAATCATTTTTGAAGTTCATGTTTGATATGGAAACACAGCAAAACAATGTATACTTCCCCCAATGATTCATAGCCTACCTTACATGCTTGAAAGCACACAGAAATGGGTGTTACATCACCAAATTGCTTGTAAGAGCCATGAAAAAACTGGTGGATTGCTTGCATGAAACTGCGTGCATTTGCGCAAAATTTGTGCATTTTACCTAGTGCATGAGTACCAAATTTTTGCCCAGCGATTTTTTTTAAATCGGTGCAGGGGTAGCGATTTTTTTTATCGGAATTTTTTCTAAATCGCTTTAAAAAATCGCTTGCCAACCCTAACTAAAACAACAACACATTCCACACACCAAATCGATCGCTGCGTCGACACAAGTATCAAGATCAATACCCCACTAACTCGACAATGACGTGGGCGACGTGGGAGTTGTCCGAGTTGAGCAGCGACATGGCGATGGTGCAGTCGGCGCGCGACCGGTCGTCGGACAAGTCGACGCGCACGCTGAGCCACGTGGCAGCACTGTTCACTCGCTCCACTAGCGGCTGTGGGGGGTTTGAGGGCGAGGGTTGAGGGGGGTGTTGGAATGGCGCAGGATTTTTGGAAGGGGTATCAAATGGAGCGTGAGTTAACAAAATGTAGACAAACATATATTTACAGGTATGAGCAGACTCGAGTAGATCCTGTTTAACCATTGATCAACCTCAATGACATTCCATCGATCACGTAATTTTGGTGACACCCGAAATTAACAAGCTAATCGGTCTACCCCAGACAATAATTTTGACACCTTTTTTCAAATTTTCAAGTTTTCCCGTAGGCCATAGTAGTTATATACTTGTACCTCTATACACCACGTACAATAAATATTTAGTGTGCATAAAATATAGTGCACATTCCTTAGCGAGGGTTAAATGTCAAAGTATTTTCCCATTGAATGCCCAAGCATTTTCCAGTATGTCAAACGTTCGGATACGGAACCAAATTTTCAAGTTTGCGGGACGCCAACCTGAGCCTTCGAATAATGGAAGACCAAGACGGAAGTTAACACATTGGCACGCTGCCAAATTTTACTTCTGAACCAAACGTGCAATAAAAAACCTGTCAGAATCACCTGCAACTGCGCAGCATCACATTTCGCTCTGGCCTCTACCATCGCGGCCATAAATCGCAGTTCATACGGCGACAACATGTGCACGAGTTGGGCGCAAAATTCCAACCGCACCGCCGGGCGCTCGGAGCGCAGCCAATCGCAGCACGCGGAAATTGTCATCGCGAAGACAATTTTTCGGAATCAAGACATTTTTGCAGGATCTTTCAGATCGGTCTAGATGAAACAGGGGAAATTAAAATAAAATTTCGCATCCGGGTATCGTGCTTGTTTTCCGGAAAATGTCCGGCAACTTGAGAATTTTTAATTTAGTTTGAACGTTCGAGCATCCCACGGTAAAATTAGCCGACCGTTGCAATGTTTCGCTAAACGTGATAAAATTACAAGAAGTAATAACGATTTTCTGGCATAAAAAGCCTCTGTGCAACCGGTGGCCACTCCGTTTCCTCGTAAATAAACCAGCTGACTGGCAATATTCCAGAACTTTGAATTGAAAAATACTACAAATTGTCACCTTGACGAACCGAATTCTCCGTGGTTGCCCAGCAACTATTTTTACTCATTTAAGGGCAAAGAAAGTTTCGCAAGCAACCAAATAATATTTGCAGTTGTCGTGAATTCATTCACGTAAAGAAAGCTATTACGCAGACATTAATCAATCAAATTTATGTAAATTGCTAAGTTCACACCGGAAAATGTTGTTCAAAAGCAGTCGACTCCAATTGTTAGAACAAAACGAGACACTTCTGGCTGACGACGACTGCTGCAATGATGTCACCGTTTATCAGTTGGTAGACTTTTTATAGCGTTTTGTTGTATAGTAGACAAAATATTTATTTCATTATCTTGCAGCAGAGTTGCGAAAGTGTATTTACACTTACCCGAAATACCCGGGTAAACGGGTATTTATATTTACACTTACACTTTCATAAAATACCCATACACTTTTTTTACATTTTCCTGGGCAAAATACCCGGGTACAGAAAGTGTATTTTTTCTTCAGATGGCCCTGTATTATGCTTTTGAGAAAGCATAAAACAGGTTCATGTACAAAAAATAACTGTACAGTGCACATATGCAGTTATGCATTGAATGTAGAAAATATGGCAGATGTGCAAACTAGCACTATCTCTGACCTTTGAACACTACTCATGGTATTCTACAGTTTCATCATACCTTTGTAAAAAGGACGAGATCTATTGAATTTCACCAGCTGGACACAAAGTCGACTGGCTTTTGCATTGATATTTGCTGCATGTACATTCTTGCATAAAAACAGTGTGTATCACATTGCTTCATCAATAAAATATCAACACTGAAAAAGTGCCATTTTTATGCAACTTCATACCACTAAATTTGTTACAGTCTGAAATGTTTCATAATTGGCATAAAATATGAAATAATGAAAGAAAATGATAGATAAATTGATCTAACAATGAAAACAGTGGTCTTTTCTAAGGCCCCTTTCACACTGCACTTGTGTGACGATAATAGATCTTACTCGTCACAGACAGTTTTGTGACGACAAATCTATTTTTTAGCAGATTTTCATGAGTGTGACGACTGGTCGGCCTCGTTATTGGTGACAAGTAGCGACCCTTTTTAACCATGCTCATTGTGACGACTAGATAAAATATTTTACTTGTCGTCACACTCGCGCAATGTGATGACCAATTTGTTTTTTAATTGTCGGCGCACCTGTCGGGCTCTGACAGTGGCAAAAAAAATTATAAACATGTATAACTCTTGAGCAACACACACGATTCATCTGAAATTTGACATGCATATACACCTAGGTGGTATGTATACTTTACCACATTCACTCATGAATATGAAACGTTTCACTCGACTTACGGAATTTTTTAAAGTGTTGTCGGAGTCGTCACAAAAATGCAGTGTGAACGGTGTCTAATGCTCAACAGTGAGAGCTCTTTCTAAAAAAATTTTTACACTTACACTTTTTTTACACTTTCCTGGGTATTTTAAAAATACCTTACACTTTTGGTATCCATACTTAAAATTTGGAAAGTGTATTTATGCTTACACTTACTCTTTCAAAAAATACCAGTATTTTAACAACTCTGTCTTGCAGTCACCTGATAAAGCATATCATTTACATGAAGCCACGCTTTTTTTACTATAATTTTACATATTTACACACATTTGCTAATGTTATGAACATTACTTAACCCACACATTACCAGTGCAGAACTGCATAATGTCAAAAAATACACATATTCAAACTTCAAGGCTCTCTCCGTCTGTAAGCTATCAGGAATTGCAACAAGAAAGAAAACCACTGAAGGGAAGTGTTATGAAATCATCAAACCTAACATGGAGATTATTGGCAGCTATTTTAATTGTTTCTGCCTGCACTTCAATGCCATTTGGATTTTATCTAACAAATATAAATATTCCTGAGACATTGTTTGAAAATTTTGTCAATGTATCTGTTCATGAAGAGACAGAATTAATATTGGACAAATTTCAGTTGCAATCTGTCTGGTGAGTATTTTACTTGTAGATGTTTGATAAACACATTTAAGTATAAGTAGGCTGGGTTTGTGATTTGATAGAATACTTTCCGTGCTTCTACAAGCTTTTCTACTGTGTATCAAACTTCACTGGAAATGTAGGTATCCACATTCTATAGAAAAATTGTTCAATTTTCATAAAACATAAGCAGCACATATACTCAGCGGACATCACACTTGCCTAGTATGGAAACCCACCATAACCCATATGAATGATGAACCAAAAATTATACAGTATTTTCATTATAATAAACACCTTCCCGGTCACGTCCGGCATCCTATTTTTGATGACACTTGTGACATCCTATCTCCAGTTCTAGAGCGCGCCAGAAGCTGAAACTTGTGAGAAATATTGATGGAACCCCCCTCTACTTCGCATGAATATGGGGATCACGGCGACCCCTTACAGGGTGTGTCACCATAAGTGCAAAATTTTTATTGGCTTTTCTGGTGTCCTGCACAGGTCCGGCACCCACTGATTTCTGAGCTGAGGGAGGGGTATAAATCTAAAATTTTGGGGATGTTTTACCAACACCACTCCCCTACTATACACTATTCAATAATGTGAGATTAATGTGAAAAATTTCTCACAAATTCGTTTATTCTCTAAAACACACCACTCCCCAATAGATGGATGACAAAAAATTCACTTTTTAAAGTAATTTAAAGTAATAAAGTAAAAAAATAAATTTTTTTTGCACTTCACGACACACCCTGTAAGGGGTCACCGCGACCCCCCTAATTCATGCAAAGTAGAGGGGGATTGCGCCAATATCTCCCCCAGGTTTGAGTTTCTGGCACGCACTAGAACTGGAGATAGGATGTCACAAGTGTCATCAAAAATAGGGTGCCGGACTTTGCAAATTTGCCCACCCTGCATCTCTGGGGCTGCAGGGCAGAATATTCTTTTTTTTTTTTATTCTGCCGGCAGACGTACAATTGCCCTCGCAATTAAATCTCGTTAGCCATTTTTCGGGCAAATCTGGCAGGGTTAGGGCACGTCTGGCCGGCGCTCGGTCGTGTCAGGCGCCTGGCAGGCGTGACGGGCGCCAGGCAGGGAGGGCAAAAATTTGTCTGCACAATTAAATCTGGGGCCTGACGTTTTTTTATCTGCTACTACCATACTGCAGTTACATCTGGTGGCAATCCCAAGCCCTGTAAAGTGTAAAGTAAAGTGTCAAATGTAAAGTCAAATGCAAAGTCAAATGTCAAATGTAAAGTTGATAGGGTGTGTAGAGTGGGTTGTGTCAAACCCGCGAACTTTAGGTTTCAGTGATTCTTGACTATCCCTCACTTTGGTTGTGTAGTTAGATCAGTTCAGTCTAATAAAATCCTTGTATACAAACTTGGACCCGGGGTTGAGGGACCCCCTCCTAAGTCCCTCCAAACTGTAAAGTAAAGTGTCAAATGTAAAGTAAAAATGTGTCAAATGTAACGTCAAATGTAAAGTTAAGTGTCAATTGTGTATCCAAATCTTATTTTTCATATCCAAATCTTATTTCGAAAAATAAGACTTGGATACAAAAACATAAGATTTGGATGCGAAAAATAAGATTTGGATACACAATTGACACTTTACTTTACATTTGACTTTACATTTAACACTTCACTTTACTTTTGACATTTGACTTTGCATTTGACTTTACGTTTGACGCTTAACACTTTACAGGGCTTGGGACTGCCCCCAGGGGGCAGTCACAAGTCCAGTAAAGTGGAAAGGAAAGTGTCAAACGTCATGTAAAATGTCAATCAAAACAAAAAAAGAACTTTTGACTTCTTGCAAGACATTTGACACATTTGCAAGGCATTTGACAAATCAGACATGTACCATGTAAATTGTAAATCAAAGTGTCAAATATCATTTAAAAAGTCAACCAAAAAAAATCTGTATTACTGAACTTTGGACACGTTGCAAGACATTTGACAATTTTGTATAACATTTTACACAATGTTTGACACTTAACTGTACACTTGACGGTGTGCGCGGACTGCCACCAGAAATGTGCCGCAGACACCCGATACTACCTAATCATAAGTATTTCGGAAGGAGATTGGCTGTTGCTTTAAACAGCAATCGTAGCAAAACTTATTGGTGTCCATTTCAGTTACATAATTGAGAGAAAAACATTGCATTAACCACAGGGCATCAGTAGTGGCCACATTTACAGTGGGAGGAGCCATTGGTGGCTTGATTGCAGCTCCAATGGCAGATCTTTTGGGTAGGAAAGTCAGCCTTTTCATTATTGGTGGCATCATCATTGTTGGTGAGGAGCACCCACTTTTTTATTGTTGTTAAAAAATATAATCGCAATTGCACATTCCAAATTCGTTTCCGAGGTTGTCTACTTGGCGGATGTGCAAAAGTTCTGCAGTCTGCAATAACATTTACACTGGGCAGGGCCATTGTTGGTGTGGCTGCAGGCTCTGCTTCCAGTGTTTTATCGATATTTCTCTCAGAAATTGCACCCTTGAACCTCAGGGGATTTGCTGGGGCATTTCAGGTGAGTACATGCATACATACTTCTCCTGAGTACACAATCTTTATCAATTTTACAATATAAATAGTATAGTCTTCATGCTGCAGGAACTATTCATAAATGTTGGAAAGATCAGTGGTGCTGTATTATCTTTGCCTGTGTTACTTGGTGGGGATGAAACATGGCCTTATTTGCTAGCAACACCAGCAATTTTGGGAGTTATTTTGATCATATCCTTGGTATTCTTCCCAGAGAGTCCCAAGTTTATCAGAAGCAGAGCAAAGGTTATTTGAGAAGTATGGAAATTTCACCACATTTATTCAGTTATTTTCATTCAAAAATATCCACAATTCAGCCTGATGACTATGTCAACACAATGAAATCAATCACATTCTACCATGGGGCAAAATGTGACACTGCAGATGCAATGTCACATATTGATAGAGAAATAGAGCTTGTTAGAACACAGGCTAATTTGATACAAGTCATTAAATCACCTGTACTTAGGTTTGCTACTTTTACATCAATTTTCACTATTTCTACAAACCTATGAAAAATTGACAGAAAATGTTTGTTAATGGCAGTGGCTCTACGTGCTGGACAAGAACTGACAGGAATAACAGCAATTACAAATTACAGTACAGATTTGTTTAGGGACACCCTGCACTTATCAGAAGTTGCAGCAAGATGGAACACAATAGGATTGACTTTTGTCTCAACTGGTTTTACTGCATTTTCAGTTTTTCAAGTTGAGAACTGGGGAAGAAGACCAATGCTTGTGTGGGGCTTGGTGAGATATTGTTTTTTTTTGTTAGTAGGAGGCAGCACACTAATATGAAGTCATATTTGTATGGATTAATGGTGCAATTACTGATCCTCAGTAAAATTTGAGTGTGTCTACCAACATCTAGGTGTCAAAAAAGACTGGGTTTTGGGGGTTGAGAGCAGGCCAGCATTTTGAAATGTCAGGACTGAACATTGGAAATCCCTACACAGTAAAAATGGGGGTGTGGATGTCTGGTAAAGAATTGTGAAGCATTTTCACACTGGTATATGAAAACAGTAGTAAAGCCTAATAGCTAACATACAGTTTTGAAACATGTTGGCAAAATACTGTAAAACAGAATTTAGCCAGAAAATGGTAGATGAGGCAGAACCCCCCCCCCCCCGGAAAATTTGCCATAAAACAATGAGACAGAAAAACATACAATTTGCCTGAAAATAGAAAATGAGCCTGAAAATTTTATTGCCATTATTTGGTTGTGACTGGGAATTGGAATTCAACAAGAGCATTTCAAATGTCCAAATCACAGTCACCCATCAAGTGTATGCTGGGCTACAAAATGTATTCCTATCACAGTTTGGAAACATGGTCTGTGATGTCATATTCATGGTTGCCTCAGTGTGTGTGAGTGCATTCATTGACAGTGCTCCTACATTTTCAACAATCTGTGCTTATGTGGCATTGGTAGCTTTCTATGCCCATGTGATGATATTTGGTCTAGGACCAGGTCCAGTTGGGTGGCTGATTGTGCCAGAGTTGGTGCCACAGGTTAAACATCTTTTAAAGGGTACTTTTTTGCATTTCACAAACTTTTTGTGCCTAGAAGTCTGTCCAAAATGGCAATGGCCTGGTGGCTTCTAAAGTGCAGGGGGTTGCATGTGAGGGGGTAACCCCCCAAACTGCCCAGCTATCTATTTATCTGGAGATATTTTTGAGAAATTTAACCCAACATTCACTCAAAATCACTACTTTTCATACCTTTTTATACATTTCATTTCCAAAATTGCTAGTTCATGTCTTTTATTGCTTGCTATTTCTTGTGCTTATACCTTATTTTTAGCTATTTTTCACCTACTTTTAGCAATTTTTCTCCCTTTTCTTCCTTCTACACCTCAAAAAATTTATTGAACCCACGCGAACACCCCCCCTCAAAATTTTTTTCCAGCTATTTATCCCTCCACAGGAGAGATTTGCTATCTATGCAACCCCCGGCAGGTCAAAATGTAGCCAACCCATGCTAAAGTGCATCTTTGAAGTGCACGCAAAAGTTCACACTTCTTCATATTTTTTTCAGTTTGGACGATCTACAATCACTGGTGTGGGAGTGTTTGTCAATTGGATGGGCAACATAATTACTACTGCCGCATTTTTGCCCCTGAAGAATGTAATTGGTGAGTTTTTAAGGCAATTTCTTCGTCTTACAAGCAATATTTAGCTATAACAGATCACAAAGCACAGGCCCATTTAGCATGCTGCTGTTCATTGTCCCCCTTGGAGTTTGCACATTTTATGCATACAAAAAGCTGCCAGAAACAAAAAATCGTCCAATAGAAGATATTGTGATTGAACTGACAGGTATTGATACTCGCATGTTGATGACAGCTGATTCAGACCCTCAAACTGTAGAAACATGAGTCAATTGCATAGGAAACAATGATGGAACAATTTGGTATCACCCCTGAATTGTTCATCAGATTCTTTTACCAATTTTACCGTATTTCCTTGAAATACCACTGGGTTTTTTTCAGTGCAAATTTTGTGAGAGGTCAAATGAGGGGTTATTTTGAGGAAATACAGTAGTTTGCATTACTGCCCATGCAATAAAATCTTTGTGTAATCCTAACTATCAACCCATTGAATTATTTAGTGGAGCACTGTCACGTCTGCTGAAGAGTAATTAAAAATCACCATGGCACATTGTATTTCTCAATTAATGCTAAATGCTTTCATGGATAAAATGGCAATTTGACCAATATGGTGGTATGCTGAACTGCAGGTATTAGTGCATGCCACAAAAAATCAGAAACCAACACGCAGTGCAACAAAAATTACAGAAAAATGAAGCCTAGAGCATGAACTCCCAGACTGTAAAAGACCCTGTAAAATGTCACGTGTCATGTAAACTATTATGTAAAATGTCATGTGTCATGTAAAATACTCTGTAAAATGTCATGTGTCATGTAAAATACCCTGTAAAATGTCATGTGTCACGTAAAAGACCCTGTAAAGTGTCAAATGTCATGTTAAGTGTCATGTGTATCAAAATCTTATTTTATCATAATCAAATCTTGTGTTTTTGTATCAAGTCTTACTTTTGACATCAGTTTGGATTTAAAACCAAAAGATTTGGATACAATAAAATTTTTTTGGATACACACAACATTTTACAGAGTCTTTCACCTGGCATTTGACAGTTTGCAGGGTCTTTTACATGACATTTAACAGGGTCTGGGAGTGCACTATGGCAACAAAAAGAAAATTGGCTCATCTAGCAGCAGTGACATAACTGAACCAGCAATCCTGAACGCTCACACACGCAAAACTAGGGTTGAAAAAAACAACGTTTTTTAATGCCATGGTTATCTAAAGAAAAACGTTTTTTTAGTTAAAAAACAACATTTTTTAAAAGCTCCCAGATTTGGCTTTGTATCAACATACCGTATTTCCTCGAAATACCCCCGGGGGGTTTATTGTTTCAGAGTGAGAATTTTGAGGGGGGGTTAAACGAGGGGGGGGTATTTCGAGGGGGGGGGGGTTTATTATTTCGCCAGAAATTTTTTGAAAACCAAGAACTAAATTGTCGTCTGAAACGTACGCAGACGTCGAAAATGCAACAAAAATCACCATTTATAAGACTCTAAAGACTTGTATAAGTGTGTAGACGTATACTCACTGTTCTCACAGAACAGAGTCATCGTTTTTAACGTGTGTTTTGCATTACCCAGATGACAAACCGCAGCATTTGTCATTTACGTTCTCTATACACTAAATTTGGGGGGGGGTATTTCGAGGGGGGGTTTATAAGTTCATAGTGTCCATTTTGAGGGGGGGTATTTCGAGGGGGAGGGGTATTTCGAGGGGGGGTATTTCGAGGAAATACGGTATATAGGTATATCAGACAAGTGAGAATACTCTGTGATGTTATATACCGCAAATCCTCGAATAAGACCCCCCCCTCGAATAACTCCCCCCCTTGAATAAGTCCCCCCTGCTGGCGGGGTGAGGAAAAAATAACTCCCCCCCTTGAATAACTCCCCCCTCTTAAAAACTCCTCCCTTTTATGACAAGGATACAATACAAAACAATAAAAAGAATAGTAGCCTATGACAGCGAAAGCAGATACATAATGTGTATGCAGTGTATACACATCGTTTTGTTGTTATTGGACAGTGAAATACCTGAATTTAACGAGTTTACATACTGCATCCATACAATGAATAAAGTCCAAGTTTCCTGAGGAAATAATAACTCCCCCCCTCGAATAACTCCCCCCCTTGAATAACTCCCCCCTCCAAAACGTCTGACGAAAAAATAACTCCCCTGGGGTCTTATTCGAGGATTTAGGGTATATCCATATAATGGCTGTGGAGCCATGGGCAACAATGGGTAAGTTCTCCAAAAAAAACATTTTCTGTGTTTTGAGTTTTTCAAACATGAATACCTGTTTTGTTTTTTTATCGAAAAAAACTTGAGTACCTAACTCTGTTTTTATTTCTGTTTTTTTGTTGAAACTTGAGTTTCTTTATAATTTTTTTTCTAAAAAACTCAAGTTTTCCTTCAATTTCCTCAATTCTGATTTACAGCATTTTGATGTGGAAACAGCAGTTTTCTCATAAAATTTTGGTTTTGCACATGATTTAACCCCACATAACATATGTGTATTCATTCAAGTGTCGAAAAAGTCCATAAAAATGTCCTCAATGAGGACATCCACCCACATCACAACACCAGCATCAATAAAATGCTCACAAACGACAATTTACGCAGTACTCCAAACTTCTTCAATGGATGTGCACTGTATGGAAGACTACAGAATTGATTTGAACTACGACTATATTTAGACATGTCCACCAGGAGATGTGCATGCCATCTTTTTATTTTTTGTTCCATCTGTGCCATTTGTGCAATCTTTTTAAATATGTAGCACGTAGAAATGGATGCTTTGGTGGTTGTTTTCATTAGTTTTGTGACATTTTTAGTATCAATGTCAATTTGTGTGAAATTGCGCGTTTTGGCCAAACATTTTAGTACTAAGGTAAGCACTAGGTATTTTGCAGTTTTAAACATCGGCCAACCCTACTGGGTGGACATCACAATCTACCATAGCCCATCTGAATAATCAACCAAAAATTATACCATCATCAATCACATTTCATTTCCACTACAGTATAATTAATTCAACTGTATCCACCAAATTATGGTAAGATTGCCCACACACTGTCATCTTGGTATGGTATACCCTGCGGACTGCACAAACAAGCACCAAAAAAACAGCCCACTAACAGCACTAACAAGGTAACCACCACCAGGGCATAGCAGCTACAAGCAGCACACACTGAATCACTTACTCGGATGACATTACGCCGTACATTTTCCCGGAGGAAACACTCCATCATGACATCATCACTTTCGTCATCTTCATCACCTCTCGCCATCAGGTCGTCTTCATGACGTCATCACTTCGTCGTCATCACGCCTTCCATAAGTTCTCGGCTGGCCGTCTGCCAACCAAAGACATAACTCCTATCTGTTTGTAGAGTATCGTGTCTGCCCAGTATAATAATATGATCAGAGGAATAGAATGCAATCAAAATTGAAGCAATGCAGATCACACAGATTTTTGGTAAAACAGACCAGTGAAGTGAACAAGTCTGAAGCGATGTTGAAGGTGAAAAACTATAAAGTGGAATGAAAATTAACGATTTTGAGCAAAAATTGGGCCAAAATTTCTCAAAAATCGCTCAAGATAGGTAGATAGCTGAGCGATTGGGGGGGGGGGGGCACAGGGGGTAGTAGCCAAATTTTTTGTCTCGGGATAGATAGATAGATAGCTGGCGGGAATTGGGGAATGTGAAAATTGGGGAATTCCCCCCCAACACACAATTTTACATTTTCCAGGATAGTAAATAAGAAATACTTCTCATTTGGGTATACTGTGAAAAACTTTAGTACCTTTAACAAAGCCTTTGCCCATGTGTGCGGTGAATGACTTTCAAAGGCAAAGGTTGAGAGCAAAGGCGGGAAACCTGACACATCAATAAAAACAAGGGCGCCCATTGGAGCATCATTCGGTCCACACACCAGTTGACATAGCAAATTCGTGTCAACAAAATAACACAAAAAACCTTAATATAAACAATGAAAATTTAGCATCACGATATAAAATTGACAATGTTCTATCACATAGAAAATATAGTTGGCACAAAGTTTGATGTCAACTAATGTGTGCTGACCCACTGTCAGAAAATTGGCAATGAAACATAAAATTGCATTTCATAAGCATAGACTTTTTGGAGTTATGGACTTTTAAATGTTGAACAATAATAATTTAGCCTAAATGTTACAAGTGTGACACCTTCCGGGTATCCTAGACTTTGACCCTCCGAGGGGGGGGGAGGGGGTTGAATAGAAAGCAAATCGCCCCTTCATTTGAGGAGGGGGGGGGTGGGGGTTGGATAGAAAGCAACTCGCTCCTTCATTTGGGGAGGGGTGGCGTGGGTTCAATGAATAGGCCTTTTCAAAGACAAGGACGGCGAAAAGAAGCAAAATCGCTAAAAGTAGGTGAAAATTGACAAAAAATAGGTAAATAGATAGCCCAAAATAGGTAGTAAAAACATGAACTAGTGATTTTGGAGGTGAACATTAAAAAAGTATCAAAATTAGCGATTTTCAGCAAACACACCTGGGGATTATTTCTCAAAAATATCCCCAGATACCCTATATCATCGAACAAGACCCCAGGGGAGTTATTTTGTTGTCAGAGTTTTTGAGGGGGGAATTATTCAAGGCGGATGAGTTATTCAAGGGAGAGAGTTATTTTTTCCTCAGAAACTTGACCAAATTCATAGCATGAATGCATTCTGTCAACTCATGTAATCCATGTATTAACCAGTTCAACAACAACAAGGTGTTTATGTCATGTATCTGCTGTCGCTGCCACACGTAAACATTCTTTTGTATTTTCATCGATCATTTTTGTAAATTTTATAACATTTCTCACCCAGAGGGGGAGTTTTTCAAGAGGGGGAGTTATTCAAGGGGGGGAGTTATTTTGTCGTCAGTGTTTTTGAGGCGAGTTATTCAAGGGGAGTGAGTTATTCGAGGGGGGTCTTATTCGAGGATATACGGTAGCTAGATAGCTGGTCGACACGGGGGAAAGGGGTTCAGGGGACGGTAGCCAAAAAAATTGCGACCGGGATAGACAGATAGTCATGCAACTTCCGGGATAGATTGATAACTGTGCGGTTTGGGGGGTTACCCCATTGTAGACCCCTGGACCAACGGTGGACCGTCTCCTTTGTCAGCCGTGCCCAAGGTGAACAATACCAGTCCCTGTGAGTGGCGTGCTAGAAAAACTCAATTAAATAAACACTGACAATTAAGGTTGGGACGATATGACTTTTCGATAAAGATATTCGATATTTTTTCTTAAACTCAATATTCGATATTTCGATATTTTGCTTTTTGTATAGCAGGGCATATCTCAATTGGCGTCTTGTGTTTCCATTTGGTACAGTTGATCATCTAATGAAAAGTAGATGATACAAATTTAAATGAGGTCCAAACAGTCAAAATGAGGAAATAAAAATATGTTTAAAAGAGAAAAAAATAAGCAAAAGTATGATGAATCAAATTATATCAGGCCAGGTGGCATAGCCAGGATGTTGAGTGGGGGTTGATACATATACTCTGAGCGGATGTATTTATATGGAGCCCAGCATATGGGATGCATATACTCTGACTGGACATTTGCGAGTGCTTTGCACAAGTTTTGAGGCGGCTGTAACCGGCGACTTGGAAATACCTGTGACGTGACAAGCGAGCTCGCAAAATTTTCAAAATTTGCCTACAAAATTGCTTTCTAATAGTGCCATCCATCGCACATTTTAAGTCAGCCCGGCAAGGGAAGAATATCGAAAAATGGTCAATGTTCGATATTAAACAAAAAAATTCGATATCGATATTCGATATGAAAAAATAGTCGATATTCGATACGATATATCGTCCCAACCCGACAAGGACCAGTTGCATGTGCGCGAGCGTTGTGAGTATGCAAATGCACAAAATCAGGGGTCACCTTGGGGCTTTAGCTTGACCCTTCAATTATGCATTCGCAACAAACGTCGGTCCGAAAAACAACAAACACCTAAAAACCAACCACATGGGAAATGTTACCTACACTGACAATTATCCACTCCTAATTCTTGACCCGCAAATTTTTCAAAAACTTTTGCATCGAAACGAAAAATGATGAAATCACTATAACAAAATGGCCGGAAAATTTACTACCGGTAATTCCCGCCGCAACTTATTCGCCATCCTCAAAAAAAATCGAAACGAGCAACCTTTTCACATGCTGGATTCACGATGATTTCTACTTGGCAAAGTTACCAGTAGTAATTTTAGTCGGAATTGAAGATTTTAATGACAGTTAATTTTAGCCGGAATTAATTTTTAGTTGCGAGGTTACAATCCCGTCATTAAAATCTCCATTACCACAAGCAGGTAAATTTTTACCCGGCCTAGCACCTGGCAAAGAACTACATGAAAATGAAATACAATATAAATACAAAAATAATTAAAACGAAAAAGACAGAGCAGAAAAAATGTGGAAAATGTGTATAAAACCACGAACGTATACAGGGTTTTCGAATGGGGGAGGGATGTCAGTTTACGGAGATTGGTGAACGGGCTGTATCCCCTAAAATGCTACCTAGACATCGACAGAAACCTCTCCCTGGATACCTGTTTGCAGAACGTACAAGCGAACAATAACACATTCACATTCAAAAACGTACACACCCAAGTAAAAGAAATAATTGAACACCTTTTTGCAATAGGTACTATAATCTTATGAAAAAGCGAGGGCATACAACCAAACGGAGCCAAAACAGCTAGACATTAAAAAAACCTAAACACCCCCCCCCACGGGTGACGCAATCACAGTCGGCGACGCAGCTAAACAACAGCAGCGAGCACAGCACCAAGACACAGGTGCCGTACCAGCAGCTCCACGTTATCTGCGCATGGCTTTTGTCGATGCAAACTAGCAGAATACACAGGATTGAGCACAAGGACGTTAGGATTGACTACAAGGAAGTTTTGCCAGCAGTAGGGATACAGCGGGTGTTATGGGCGGTGTGCCTCAGCGCATCTACACTCTCAGCGCATGTAAATACTGTATCAAAACTAGGGTTGGCCGATGTTTTTTTTAAACGTTTTTTTATTAAAAAAAACGTTTAAAAAAAACAAACATGACGTCCGAAATGTTTTTTTTTTTAAAAAACATCGGCCGAAATTTTTAGTACTAAGCACTAGGTATTTTGCAAAATTTTTGCGCGCAAGCGCGCAATTTCACACACAAATTGACATTGGTGGTTGTTTTCATTGGTTTTGTGGCATTTTTAGTATCAAAGTATCCATTTCTATGTGCTACCATGGGTTAATAAGCCATCATATGTTGCTGTACTATATAATATTGAGGTAATGTGCGTCCATGTACCTCCACAGTGTGTAACTTCACTCCCAAAGTAACAACCTCCTTTTGTAACCTTGTTTGATCACTATTCCATGCCAAACTTTACCTGAAGTCACGAACATTTGACTATAAGGCAATATACGAACGATATGTCGACAAAAAATGGATATTTTTGACACAAATCACCACTTATAATGCTATCCCATGGCTCCACAGCCATTATATGGTCATATATAACATCACAGAATATTGCCACTGTCTGATATACCTATATATGTTGACACAAGGTCATATCTGGGAGCTTTTAAAAAAAAACGTTTTTTATTTAAAAAAACGTTTTTTTTTTAAAAAAACATCGAGTTAAAAAAAACGTTTTTTTTCCAACCCTAATCAAAACTGTAACAAAATGTGTCGTAAAATGGTTTCAGGACTCAACAGTGAACATATTCCGGGGTGAAAGTTGACAGAATTGTGGCACGGCATAGAAAGGTGCATAGTAGTGACGAAATGGCGCCATGGCGGGGAAGCATTACACTAAATACAGGAAAATACACTAAATTAGGGGAGGTATTTCGAGGGGGTATTTCGAGGAGGGGTATTTCGAGGAAATACGGTACATGAGCTGAGAGCTTAGATGCGCCGGGGACGGGAACAAAAGGCGCATTTTGCAAAACATTATCTTTGATCAACGCTGGCCGGAATTGTTACAAGGGCACACTAAAACAGAACACCGCACATAATCACAGCCGGAAACAAGACCGGATGCCAGTCCAGTGTACCAATAATGGGCGCGGTAGAAAACTCACCAATGTGTGGAGGCACGCTGGGGTGAACCGCAGCAACGGCTGGCACAGCGCCAAGACGTGACGCTCCGGACCGCAATCCCGCAACGCAACATCTGCAAACAGAATGCTGGAAGTTAACGTTACAGCTCTTACTTGCGCCACATCAGTTTTTCACATGGTCAACAACGTTTCAAAGTTTTTTAATGAACCTGTTTTTAATAGTTTTATTTTAAATAAAAAAACCGTTTTCAAAATCGCTTACATATCATTGTGAGCAGGGTTCAAACGGGACCCCTATCACGAATCCCGAAAATTTTCGGGGTTTTTCGGTGCCGATCCCGAAACTTCAAAAAACAAATCCCAACCCCAATCCCGACTCCAGTCCCGAAACTTTTCAAAACGCAATCCCGATCCCAAAAAGTATATATACCTGATCCCGACCCCGGTAATATTTGTCAACTTCATTAAATGCCATTAATTATTAAATATAAATTAAATCTAAATAATTACTGCAAACGGAACCACTAAGTTTCACTGAATGCCAGTATTCTTGCATCCAGATGTGTTTTTCAACAACTTTTTATGACAAATTAAAGAAAAACCTTTAAAATCAGGACTTTTTCCAATATCCCGATCCTGAAAAAATGCCGATATCGATATCGGTCCCATTCCCGAAACCCCAATCCCGATCCTAAAATATCAGAAAATTAATCCAGATCCCGATCCCAGTCCCGATCCCGCTTGAACCCTAGTTGTGAGTAGGGATGGCCGGTGTGTTTTTTAAACCGTTTTATTTAAAAAAAACGGAGGGATCAAAACCGTTTTTTTTAAACATCTGCCAAATTTTTTTGTACTATGTACTAGGTATTTTGCAATTTTTTTTGCGCGCAAGCGCTCAATTTCACATACACTAACCATTGGTGATTTTTTTCATTGGTTTTGAGGCCATTTTTAGTGTGAAAGCTTCCATTTGTTCATGCTATTGTGTCATAATAAGCCGTGATATGTTAGTGTAGCATATAATATCCAGCCAATGTGCTCCCACAGACTTCTACAGTGTGATCCATCACTGTCAATGGATTAGCCTTATATTATAACCTTTGTAAGTGCTATGCCATGGAAAACTTGACTTGAAGTCACGACTTTTGGACAAAAGGCGATATACGTAACAAGTCGACAAAAAATGGATATTTTTGACAGAAATAACCGCTTATAATGCTCCACACCCACAGCCATTCTGTGGCTATATATAACATCACAGGGTACTGGCAATTGTTTGATATACCTGTATATGTTGACCCATAACCATATCTGGGAGCTTTAAAAAAAAACGTTTAAATTTTTATAAAAAACGGGGTCGTTAAAAAAAAGTTTTTTGGCCATCCCTAGTTGTGAGTCAACATATTACGGTATATCAGACAAGTGGCATTACTTTGTGATGTTACACATGATTAGGGTGTCAAATTTCCGTTTTCCGTTTCTGCCTTTCCGCAGGAAACTTTTTTACCTTTCCGTTTTCCGGCAGCCGAAAAATATTTTACCTTTCCGTTTTCCGGCAGCTGACAATTTTTTACCTTTCCGTTTCCGTTTTACCAGGCCATTTTTCCATTTTCTGGCTCAATTTTCAGTTTTCTGGCATTTTTCCATTGTTTTTCCAATCTGTATTTATCTTTTTCCACTATGGTGTTTATCACTACCAGGTTCTTCTGTCATTCATAATTTTTATCTGTATCCAAATCTGTAAAAAACATGAAGTAATTTTGGACACATACTTTGCAGTCCACTGAGTATACTTTTTACTGTTCAGTTACATCAAAGTTCACTTTTGCTAAATTCTTATTGTTGTTGTAGTGTATTTTTGCTACTTTTTGATGATTTTTTGTTGGTTCAGTTAAGCTTGAACTACAAGCGAAGTTACAGGCATGATCCATAGTTGCAGAATGTACAGCTACCACAATCAAAGCCAAACAGGCAAACCTGCATGCAAATTTTCCTTCGGCAATTTGTCTATTACCGTGCAAACTTCACTTTATTTTTTCGTTGCCGTGAAAATTTCGCTTTCCGTTTTCCGGCATTTCATTTTTCCCTTTTCTGTTTTCCGGTCGACAATTTTTTTTACCTTTCCGTTTTCCGTTTTCCGTTTTCCGCTGAGTGAAATTTTTTACCTTTCCGTTTTCCGGCAGAAATTTTTTTTTACCTTTCCGTTTTCTGTAAAAAAATTTTTTTGACACCCTACACATGATGATACAATGCTATCCCACGGCACCACAGCTATTTTAAGCACTGATTTCTGTAAAAAATATCCGTGTTGACTCGTTACATATATCGCCTTTTGTCGAACATTTGTGACAAATTATTTAAAATGTTTTTAATGACCGTGAATTTTGAATTTTTTATAGAAAAAGACGTCTTAAAAAAGGATTTTTAGAAAAGCTCATAAATATTGTTATGAGTAGGGATAGCTAGCGCTTTTTTCAACGCCCAAAAAACATGCAAAATGCCTAGTAATTTGGCTGGGGTTTAAAAAACGTTTTCGATGCTTAAAAAACGTTACAAAACACCGGCCAACAGTAACCCTAACCGCCATCAAAATACTTCACAACAAACGCAACTGCAATCACCAAGCACAAGTAACCAACCAATGTGCACGAGGCAGGTGAATCGAGAAACAGCAGCACTGCAGCATCAAACGCGCAGCGACTGATCTACTCAGCAGCGGCGCAGCTGGCATGAGCCGTCGCGACGTCACATTTTTCGGCCCATGTCTGTCGATGTGAGGAGAATGATCGAAGATTACCACACAGCCAAGAATGTGGCATGGGTGTCCGAAAAAGTACCACCGCGTGATCACATCACAACTTCACCAAAAATACAAATTAAACATCGGAAAACACCCGCTCCCAACTAACCACAGTTATAATCCACGTATGAAACGAAGTGGCGACACCACTGATCCAAAGTCCAAATTTGAGAAAAGCGGGAACGCGGGAATGCGGAACTGGCAGAGTGCCAAATGACGACGCCTGCAAAACGCGAAAACAGATAAGCATAAAGACGACAAAAACAGCGAAATAATTACAAGTAAATGAAAGAATACAAACCTGTCATTTTTAAACATGCATCTTTAATCCCACATCACGTTCAACCGTTGCAGAGCGATAACGCCGATGGAACACAGACAGGCAAAGACTCTCAACCATCGTTTATTTTTCAGATAAGCAAATCATTGGCACGGAAGCATGTACCTTTTGTAGAAACAGATCCACCTATTCTTAACGACCAGTTCCCTATTGGTTGCAATAAAGGCGGGGTAAACCACTACTTATTCCCGGCGGGGGTGGGAAGGATGGTGGCACGATACCCCGTATGTAAACTTGGCAGTTGTCCAAAACTGCAAAAAATTCGACATCGTTAAAAATATAAATAAAATAGAAGAAAAATGGGTAAATGACGTAAAGATGAAAATAGCGATTAAAAATGTGAAAATGGTCGAAATGGAGCTAATTTTAGCGAATTTGAGCACTTTGAGCGCTTTCACTCTCGTTTGAATATTACGCAACCGGTAAATTGGATGTGGGTCAAGTTTACATACAGTGCGCGCAGATGTTTTACTTTGCTGCGGCGGTCCGCGTAAGCTCCGCCCACTTTCGTGTAAATGCCCGCGCGCGCTAACCCCAAAAATCACGAGCGTTCCGTCAGGCTCGTTTTTGTGTGTGAGCTCAATAAAGACAGTTAAATTTATACTATTTCTTACATTTGACAGAGAATGCACATACAGTGCGCGCAGAAATTTCTGTTTTTTATTTATTTTTTTTGTCTGCGGAAACAACTGTGCCAGGGTTACTCCGCGCACTCGCGCCCGCCTATATCTTAGAACCGTGCACGTTGTTTTCCCTATACAAATTTGCGATTTTTACAAACTTTTTGATGCCCTTCACGAGCGTGAAAATGGGAATTGTGGGTAGAGGTTACGCACAGCTGGCTAAAATTATGTGCGTTTTCTGTAAAATGTAAGAAAATGCAGAAATTTAACTCTCATTATAGAGCTGACACACAAAAAAAGGCGAGCCTCACCGATTTTGGGGGTTAGTGCTCGCGGGCATTGAGACCAAAGTGGGCGGAGCTTACATGGACAGGCACATGCAAAGCAAAATATCTGCGCACACTGTAATTTTAACCCTCTGTGCGTACGCTCGACTCCAAAAAGATGTATGTCAATTTTTCTGCCATTAAAAGGTCGGACTGGATAAAATCAGCCAGAACCGAGTTAAATCTATCCGTTCAAATGTTCAATTAATACATTTTTAATTGTGTGTAAACGGAACGAACTTGTAGGGCGAAAAGCGAACATGCGAAAGATTTCGTTATTTACATTGCGCATTTTATCGTTTATTGTATTTACCCTCTTTGTTCTTGGCCGAATTCCAGCGAATTGACGTCATTCTGACTATTGTATAGCAAAAAGTCTGCCGAGTTAAAATATAATTTTTTTGGAGGGGGGGGGGTGTAAAGAACGTGTAAAGATTGAGTATTTCAGTAGTTTTCTGTGACACCCTGCTATTTTTTCCAGAAAACGTAACAAAGTGGACGTTATTTGTAAAAACCATATGGATAGAAACCCGCAATAATCTGGCTTCCGGGTAAACGTAATCAACGTTTAAGAACACTTAAAATGGGTGTCTAGCCAGGTAACTTTAACGATTATTATCAGCGCCGCCTCACCGTTCCGGGACGTATTTACACTGTGCCATACTTGGCAACTGGAGTGCACCGAGTAACTTTGCAAGTATTTTAGGATGAATTAAGATTGCTTTTGATTTGTTAACGAGTTTAGTTAAGCCAGATCGTTCAACCGGTTTTTCAGAAAAACGTTTGAGTTCTCGAATTTTGTGGTCAAACTTTTGCGCAAGCGTTAGCGAACTGGTATTCGTTTCCGACAAGCTAAAAATTCTATCACTTGCTTGTGCATGCTTACGGGGCCATGCCATTTTATTTCAATACATAAGTATGTATATACGTCTCAGACGAGTGTGTTGATGGCATACAATAGGCACCCCATTCATTAATTTACAACCGAATTTTCCAACACTCAAATCTGTTCTAAACATATTTTAGATTAGCCGAATGAATCATTGTGACACCGTAGTTGCAAGACTCCTCATTCTGGTGAACTCAGACTAACGCGTTCAAACATTTTTTAGTTTTGTAAATTTCAGCTATAAACTAGTGTGTGTAATGTGTGCGGCCATTGGACCAAAAGTTCACCAAGTGTGCACTGAGTGTCTTTTTATCATTTTACCAGAGTTGTTAAAAGTACTGAACTTTTTCAAACGTAAACGTAAAGTATTTATTTTTTACTTTTACTCATGAGTAAACATGAGTAAATTACTTTTGTCCCTGGAAAACGTAAAAGTGGGTATTTTTGAGGAATTTTGCCCCAATTTGACTCAAAGTCACTAATTTTAGAATGTTTTCACCATCAAATTCACTAATTATTATTTTTTTGCCCATTTTTATTATATTTAGGATATTTTGACTGTATTTTGAACTTTTATCTCATTTTGTTCCCTTATAGGCGTTTGTAAAAGCCTATTAAAAACCTGTGAGAAGTATGTTTTCTGTACTCGCATACTTTCAAAAAGCACGCGAGTAAATGAGTACTGGTATTTTTTTCGGGAGGAAACGTAAATGTATTCGAGTATCTGTATTTATCGAGTATACGTAAATACGTTTTAACAACTGCATTTTACCAGAGCTGTGAAAAAGTATTTGCATTTACCCAGAATGACCAGGTATTCCGGGTATATACCGTATATCGAATAAGCCCCCCCCCCACCTCGAAATACCCCCTCATATCCTCGAATAAAACCCCTGGTGGGGACTTATTTTTCATTGGAGTTTTTGAGGGGGGAGTTATTCAGGGGGAGGTGGTTAATTTCCCACAGAATTACATTATGCATCTTTTGCCACTACGATAGTCTAATATTCTTTTGTATTTTTTGATTCACTCACTATCTGCATTTGCAGCCCGGGCATAGCATTATTTGGACTATCCAATTTCATTTGATTGGTAAAATTGAACCAACATTTTTTTGACATATCACAGAGGGGGGGTTTATTCAATTGAGATCAGTTTTTCCTCACTCGGCATCAGCCAACAAGGGCCAACATTATTCAGGGGATTCAGTTATTCAAGGGGGGTGTATTATTCGAGGATATATGGTATACTTAAGTTTACATTGATTTTTTCCCAAAAATAGCACTAGTCTTTGTTACATTTTATTTGAAAAAATACCTACCTGGTACAAGAGAAAATGACAAAGTGAAGAAACACTTGAAATTGTGAAAACAATGGTATTTTAAAATGCTCTGATGATGGGAGCACTTCTTAACATTTTCATGTTTACTGTATTTCCCTGAAATACCCCCCTCGAGGTATCCCGCTCGGAGTACCCCCCTCGAAATACACCCCTAAAAATGGACACTATGAATTTTACCCCCTCGAAATACCCCCCCAAATTTCCACTGCTGCTATGTCTTTGGTATTTATAAGTATTTTACGTGGTATTATTAGTACTGAAACTTAGGAAAATGTTTTACTGCTAAATTTACGTTTTCGAAAAGTACCAGTAGTTTAACAACTGCAGAATCTAACCACACTCCCTTTTGTTTTCTTACATATTATTATTCAATCATAAATTTGGCTGCACTGTGGAACTACTGCTTATCAAACTGATAGGTTTTCTGTTTATTTCAAGTGTTCTGTACTGCCGCTTGGGCTCACTTTAACCTATTTCATGTGGAAGTTCATTTAGTAGGTAAGCGCTGTTTAATAGGCACGTGTGCAGTGTCAACTAGGTCTGGCTACCTAGGTTTGGCTACCTTAATGAACTACCTACACGAACATAATCACTTAAGCATTAAGCCGGATTTACAGCGCAACATAAATAAAATGTGATACGACCAGAGTTGTTAAAAGTACCGAACTTTTTTCAAAGTATATGTAAATGTAAAGTATTTATTTTTTACTCACCCCCTGAGTACAGAAAACGTAAAGTATTTTTTTTACTTTTACTCACGAGTAAACGTGAGTAAATGTACTTTTGCTCCCAGAAAACGTAAACGTGAGTATTTTTGAGAACTGTTGCCCCAATTTTCGCTTAAAATACCTAATTTTCATTACGTTTTGGCTGTTTTAGGCAATTTTCGGATATGTATGTGCGTGTAGACACATTTCCGACCTTTTTATTTATTTTAACACATACATCAGTTGGCTATCCAAGTATCGACTATTTTCCTCTATTCTTAGCATATTCTCTCCCTTTTCCCTTCTATTCCTTCAAAAATTGATATAAACACTTACCAAATTGATATTCCGGCTCTGCCATATTTTCGAGAAAAATTTATTATGGAACATGAATTTTGAATAAAAAACTTAACAACATGAAAATAATGAATTTTTCGCGGACTTTTTATTTGTCGTATCACCTTTTATTTATCGTTGTGCTGTAAATCCGGCAGCACAACGATAAATAGAAGGTGAAGCGACAAATACAGGTCGCCGCAAACTCGATTACACAAGAACGCTTTGAGGTATCCATCGCTAAATTGACATGTTGAAAGCACTAACCGATATCTACATCGTGTCCAAAAATTATCCAAAAAACTCCCGTGGTTCTTGAGATATAAATGTCAACATGTCAATCAAGGGATGGACATCACGAAGTGTTCTTGTGTAATCGAATTTGCGGCGACATGTATTTGTCGCTTCAGCTTCTATTTATCATTTTGCTGTAACTCCAGCTTTATGAAAACTGCACTAATTTCTGCCTGATTTCCTCATAGTGCCTATGTTTTGCCTTCATAATAACCACAAATTCATCGACGCCAATGATGCGCCAATTCCCACAAGTTTTATCCGCTTTGGTTTGGGCCCCTCTTCTGATTGACGGCGATTCATTTTCTTATCACTTGCCCAGACAAAGAGGCGGATAGTCATTTGTAGTGATATGAAATCGCCGTGGCGCTGGCATTTGGCGCTAGCGCCAGAGAAAAAAACGCCATGGTGGCGCTTGGCGCCATTTTCCAATGGCGCCAGTAGCAGCAGCGACTGGCGCGTGGCGTTTTTTCGCTTTGGCGCTGATGCCGCTTGGCACTGGTGTGCAGAAGAGCGCCATGGCGTTTTTAACGTCACTAGTTATGTGTGTTAATTTCAGCTTGTGCACGGATGTGCTGGCAGCGTATCCTCGATTGTGTAGGCAGTCTCGTAGATTCAAATTTGCAAAACCGAATTCGCAAAATTACATTTGCGCTGAACAGCGTTTACTTTTGCATTGAACAGCCTTTACAGCGAATTAGCTCTTCCGGCTTACCTGTCTACCTACTTTTTATCAACGGTTTTTTGGAACTTTTTCGACCAACATGGGAAGTGAGCACTTAGGTGCGATTGTGATAGGAGTTCATTTTGAAAGAAGGCCGCCGTGTCATATGTTCGTGTTGTGGCTTTTCAGCTTTTTGACAAATAGCTTATCGCCTGAGAACAAATGTTGTAATCAGAGTTGGCTAATTGAATTGGCGCTTGGCTCCAAATTTCTGTGTACTGCGCCACTCCTTCCCAAAAAAAATTAATATACCGCGTGCCAGGTTTGCTACTTTGCTGATGACGACATCTACCGTGTCGTCGGTTCTTTTCAAATTGTGGCGCCGTGCCAGTTTTTAGCAGCTCACGCCACACACTGGTTCAGTTGGTTTATGATCTATAATATTTTGAAATGTTCCTCTGTTTGTTTGGTTTTTAATTGCAGCTTTCGAAAAGCAAAATTTTTCCTTTTCATTTTGCAGCAGATGGAATTTTTTTCTTTTGTCGTTTTCCAGCAGCTGAGTTGTCTTTCTTTCGTATTCCAAGGTTGAAAGTTTTCAACTTTTCGTTTTTCATTATATTCCGCTTCGTATTTCGTTTTTCCGGATGATTTTTAGGGAAAAATGCATCTTTTCATCATTTGAACCTGTTCCTTTCATTTTCAGCAATTTGTATTTGCAACAGGTATAATCATGTGAATTGACAAATTTCAGCAAATTTTTGGACAGCATGTGTCTTTGCACAATACGATATTTACTAAATAGTTCCCCTCTGCTCTCATTTCTGGCTAAAAGCCATGCAAATTTCACCTTAAGCTGGCGGCACTTTTCACAGAGATGATAGCGCCATGTCTCAGCTGAGCGGCTGGAAAGCAGCTTTTAAAGTTTGAATTTTTTGGTTCCACAAAAAGATGATGTTTGGTTTTATAGTCTTTGAATGCATAGGACATGTGAATCTTGTATATTTTATGGCTTGGTTTCCTCAGTTTTAGTATTCTCTCGAAAGGTTTCCCTATTTTATTGAATGAATATCTTGCGGAAAATTGGAGCGATGAACATATTTGGACAACCGTTTAATTCTGTACACCGATCCTATGACATCCAACTTCAGATTTGTTCAATTGAATTGCGGTTTCGAGCAAATATCGCTTGCCGCACTCTTATCAAATCCCAGATATCTCCGCTCTCATCTCCACCGAATGTACGAAAAATTGCGGTGTCAAATTGCACTATAGTTTATTTACACACAAACAGAAATGTGCAGTCGGTCGCAATCGCAACTCAATTGTTTTCCCATGGATTTTCACATCTTCACGTCTGGGCCAGGCCATGATTACTTACTATACACGCCTAGTCTCGGTGAAGTAATCATATCGTTTTCAAATATTTGCATCAATTGACTTTTCTCTTGTTTAGTTTGAAATTGATACTGATTTTTGGGTGAGCCGCGGCGGAAAATTTGTAATTTTCATGAACTTTTGGAGGGAAAAATTAAGTAGTGCGCACGTGTTTTTCAAGTTTCTTTTTAGGAAATGCACATTTTTGTAAAAATGCTTTCGGCACTTGTGAGATTCAGGTTCCCCAGTTTAGAAAGTTTGGAAATTTTCAGTATCCAATAGAGATTCCTTTATTTTCATCTAGGTAAGTGTTTTCTCATCCTTGTGCCTTATCCACTTGTAAGCAAGTGCCAAAAAGTTGTAAAAGACCAGTCAAGTGAAGTGTTAAGTTAGAAGTAAAGTAAAACATGTTGAATCAATTTCTGAATGAAAAAACCTTTAGCTTGTTGTTGTATAACTTATCACTTATCGCTGCTCTTGTCAGTTGACGATTGTTGGAAAAAATCGAAAAGTCATCTCGGAGAAAAACACTTAAAAATTTAAACACTTTTTCCGGTGGGTTTGCTATCGTTTGTGACTCAATATCACAGATATGACATGGTCACAGCTCTCAGGGCACTGGTGCCTCTGGTGCCATTCCCAGACCCTGTAAAAAGCTCTGAAAAGTGTCAAATGTCATGCAAGGTGTCAAAAGACATGGAAAATGCCCTGCAAAATGGCAACTCGGTTGGCATTGGTATGGCATTTTCCATGACTATTGACACTTTGCATGACATTTGACATTTTACAGGGCTTTTTACAGGGTCTGGGAGTGCCCCCTGGTCCTTTTCCAGGGATCGGGCTACACAATGAAAGACTGGCCATTGGGAGCTTAGATTTTGTTGCTTGTCGTAAATTTTGACACCTTTTCCGCCACCATTTTGTGTACATACTGTTACAGCGCGCCCAGAAATTTTGCGCGAATTTTTGTGTCCTGATTTTGATACAGTTTTGCCCGGGAAATGATCAGCTCCTTTCTGTGTATAGTTTGATTTTGCACGAAAATAAACAATACGCCAAAATCAAACTTTCACTTCCGATCTTTCTGACTACCTATTTTGAACTTATTCACACAAAAAACGCATTTTCTGGCCATGTGTCAATCGTTTTGAGGTTTTTCATTGATGATCATGGTTTCATTTGTGTAAAAACTTCTCTCCCCATTTGTTTGGCCAAACTTGATATGGCAAATAGTTTACATTTCCCGAAACAAAAAGACTTTTTTGCGCCAATATTAAAAGGCGTTCTCTTAACGGACAGTGGCAAATATTTCACTTGAAGTTTCGTTGGCCTTTGATCACAATTCCTGTCATTATATTTCCGTGATAAATTACTCCGTTAATCGTATTTTGGTTTTTATAGAGCGGTCTGGAAGACTGATTTTCCTAGGATTTTGTTGATTTATCAATGGTATGTGTTTACATTACCTAGTGATGATGAAATGGCGCCATGGCGCTGCCACCATTCGGGCCAGGGAGCAAACGGCACCGCGCCATGGCGTCCTCTCACCCAGGTGCCAGTCCTAGACCCTGTAAAATGTAAAATGGCATGCAAAGTGTCAAAAGTCATGGAAAATGTCCGGTAAAATGGCAAACGGACGTTTGCCATTTTACCGGGCATTTTACATGACTTTTGACACTTTGCATGCCATTTTGCATTTTACAGGGAATTTTACCGGGTCTGGGATTGCGCCTGGCACGTTTGTTGACTCGCGTTATATTTTTGAAAGCCGCAAGATGCAGTTGGTTCTCGTAGCAATTATCCTTGGTGTGGCTCCTTTTCAGAATGGCGCCAATTATCTCTGGTGTTTTTTTTGACGCGCAATTTTTTGAGAATAGCGCTTTTCCATCACTAGTTTACATCTGAAATTTAATTTCAGACTAAGGAATATAAAACCTTTTAATGTTGTTTTTTGGAAACATTCATTTTTACATCAGAGGAATTTGCATTTTCCCGAAGGAAAAATGACATCAACAGTAACTTGATTATGATATTAAGACTAAATATACTCGGCGGACAGCAAAGTATGTGCCCAAAATCGCTTATGTCATGGTTGATAACGCGTGAGCAGGATACCGTAATTCCTTGAAATACCCCCAGGGGGTTTATTTTTCCAGAGTGGAAATTTTGAGGGGGGTATTTCGAGGGGGGGGGGTTCGAGGAGGGCTTATTCGAGGGGGGGTACTATGTTCTCAGAAATTTTCGCGAAATTCATTGTAAGGAACACGCTTGGTACCTAAAACGTGATTAAATAGAATAAATTGCGACATTCAACGTACATCCGCTATACAAACTAGTGTATGTGTAAAAACTGGCAGCAATAAATACATCATGTACATTGCATACATGGTGTACATCATTCCAGACGGGGGGTTTTTCGAAGGGGGGGTATTTTTTCCCTAGCTCGAAAACACCTGGGGGTATGTCGAGGGGGGGGGGGTTAATTCAAGGGGGGTATTTCGAGAAAATACGGTACTTATGCATGCACTTTCCCCAAAACGGAGAAATATTTTCAAAATATAAGGCTGAGTTGAGTAAAACCAACATATGTTTCAAATCATTTTTTACATTTTTTGGAATTTTTATTATCAATAGTGACGTCACGGTGGAGACTTAGAGTGTTTCCTACAAAAAATTGCATAGCATGCAAGTATACCGCTGAGTATACCAATGATTGGGTCAGAATTTATTCAATCTGACAGGACCCAATTTGTTTACTGAAATTAAATAATCCCACCATTTTTGTTGTAAAAACGCCCAAAACCTTATGAATATAAGATATTTATTTGACAGCATATATCATTGACTTATTTTTACTTGAACACTTGATCCATATTCATCAAGTGAGTACCGTAAAAAATTTATAAACAGGTAAAATACTAATGGCCCTACACACACTAGTTTTCACCGTGACTTGGGTGAAAACTGCAATGGCGACATGGCGAAATTCAGCCTACTCTTTTGTATGCTATGTGTGTTTTAGTTTACAAATTTTCAAATTTAGACTTTCATTTAAATTAAATTAAACGATTCCACCATGTTGATTGATTGCATTTGTAAAAATTTCAGTTCACCGAAGTCTCTGTGAAAACTAGTGTGTGTAGGCACATTATCATTTCTCATATAAATACATAAAGGTAAATGTTTCAGTATTTTGATTGATAACCAAATATTCTGTCTGAAGAAAACTCTGTAAATTTGATTTGATTGAAAGATTACCTAGTTAAACCATTCGGCAACATCATATTCACATTAGAAATTATTGCGACATGGCACCCAGAAAAAAGCGCCACGCACCAATTGCGCCATGGTGCGGCACCCTCTATCTCAAAGCAAAAATGGCTATATACGAACACCTGCAAAATTTCCTCAGAATATCAACCCATACTCTAAAAATGTGTAGTATTCATAGAACATTTCGGTGCGGCGATGAGAAGCCACATTCCATCTGCTGTCTCATCTGTGTTTGTCCATGGTGTGTTTGCGTCTGTTCACGCGCTACTGCTCGCAGCTTAGTTCATTTGTGCACACTGTGTAACTAAGATATCAATACACATCGCGCAATCCAAGGCAGTGAGCACAGTTGCCCTGGAACTCATGGGCAACTCATTTTCTGAGATCAAACCAATTTCTCAGCTGACACACAGTGTACTGACAAGTTTAATGCTTGAAAGTCTCTTGCAAATTTTTGGTGATAAACAGGTTTTAATATTAAAGCCTATTTCAATATTTTCAAAATTTGGCACTTTGGTTTGAAATGGATTGTGTTGGTTTATCTGATTATTGTTGGGAAATCAGTTTCTTTCAGTCCTACGAATATTGGATTCATAAGTGCTTTTAAAAATGTATATTTTGATTTTTTCAAAGTCATAGTCATTCTAAGTTTCAAACTGATCCTTGAAATATTTTACGTTTGTTCTATAGATTTGGTGTTCCTCTAAATTAGACCAGTAAAAAGTGTGCAATGAGTTCCTATTTGTGGGGTTCAGACAGTGTGCACTCTGTCATTTGTACCAAATTTGTTTCACAACTGAAACTGAGCTAACTTGGCTATGCGCATCTTTGCGCATTACACTAGTTTTTGTGCGTCTGTCTATTGTATTTAACTTTTCATAATAACTTCTAAAAATTTGTGTGTTTCTATTGATGAATCGGCAGTGTTTTCTCTGAATAGAAAATTTATTTATTTGTATTTTATTCACAAAGACTTTTTGTGTAGTACCTGAGACAAATCAGCAATTAATCTTTCATTGGGTATGTCAGGTGTACCATGTGATCATGGAAAGCACCAGGGGTTATTGGCGCCATGACGTCACTCAAAATATGGCGCTGGGCGCCAATTGCGCCATGGCTGCACGGCACTCGTCATCGCCGTAAAGTGACGCCAGCGCAATGGCGCCACTCCATCACTAATCAAGTATCATTGTCAACCCTGGTGCTGCTAACCCTACAACCCTGCCACCCTATAAATATGTTCTGGATATTTTTCAACTGGGCAAAACGTTTGGAACAATGCCAGCTAGAAGTTACCTACAGCTACAGCATCGATGTAGTGCATTTGTGTGTGGGAATGTAAAAATGTGTAGGTATCTTTATGCAAAAACATTCCCACCTGCAACGTTTTTCCAGTAACAGAATCAATTGTTTACATTGGCGGCTCCGACATAAGGCACCATTTGTTTACATGCATGTGCTAAATATTGAGTAGCTACAGGTACATAAACAACCAATTTTCCCCACACATGCAGAAATAAAAGCGATTTTGTCTGCAAGTCGATTTGATCAAATAAATGTCATTAAAATGACATGATATCCACTCTATTTTGTTTATTCTTGCCTTCGGGTCAGGATTAGGATGAATAGCACTAAATGCATGAAACGCAAAATGTTTGCTCATGAAATTTAGATGCCATTTAGCCCTGTTTGCACCGGTTGTGATAAATGTGTGAAATGATCGTGTTTGTGTGTTAGCTCATTATGATGTGACATGTGATGTGCCATTATGATTGACTGTTTCTAGCGGATTGGATAATGTTAGCTAGCATTTAATGGTGCCCTCCTGAATTTGAATTAAATTTCATATTTCTATGATTCTAATGCGATCAAATGTGCGGCAGCACGCAATCAATCCGTTTTATCGCAGGAATGTGCTTAGAAAGTAAAGTATACTTTACAAATATGCAAGTCCATTTACATTTCGTGATGAGCACCCGGCTTACTTCACTTTGGCATAGTTCACGAAATGCCATTTATATGCTAATACCTGCTGCTTTTAAACCATTAGAAGTATACATGCTTAAAAGTCGGTCATTCCTATCTTCTTAAAGGCTGTAATTGCACCTGAATGCATTAACTGTAAAAAGATTTTGTGGAATTAGAACACAGCAAAAAATGGGTTTGTGAAGTGTGTGGAAGTGCGCTCTGTGAAGACACTTCCACTCACTTCCACACACTTCACGAAGTTTTCGGTGAAGTGTCTTCCAATCACTTCACCTAGCTTCAGGAAGACCGAAATCCGTGAAGTACACTTCACGAACCTTAGCAGCATACTTTGCATGGTTCATGAATTGCCGTGAAGCGTCTGGAATGCGGTGAAGTGTCTTCACGCCGACATTGCGCGTCTGCGTGAAGTCCCTTCAGGACACTTCACCACGCATCACACACCCATTTTTTGCTGTGGAAGTTAATATTTGTTGTACCATATAAAAATGTGTCTGTGTGAATATATGAACAATTGAAATGAGCGAAGTGATCATTGCCGTTGTCAAATGAACTTTGCCGTTTTGACATTCTTTTACCGTATTACCTCGAATTAATCCCCCCTTGAATTAACCCCCCCTCGAATCAACCCCCCTAAAAATGGGCTGGGGAAATAATAAACCCCCACGAAATACCCCCCCCCCCCAAATACAGTTTAAACAGTATGTACACAACAAATACCACCATGTGTGATCTGTATAATGCAGAACACACGTTAAAACTGATGACTGATTGACATGAGGACAGGGTTTATGCACATATACAGTTATATATGTCCATAAACACTTATACGTTTCTATCATTAGTGTATTTTACTACTTGGAGTATGTGGAATTTTGTAAAATTTCTGGCGAAATAATAGACCCCCCTCGAATTACCCCCCTCGAATTACCCCCCCCTCAAAATTTGCTGGCGAAATAATAAACCCCCATGGGGGTAATTCGAGGTAATAAGGTAATTGCGTTTTGAAGTTGATGCTACTTGCCTATACTCCGCGATCCGCACGCTATGCATTTTTCTGAAGGAAACACTCCATCATGACTTCGACGTATATAAAATAAAAATTGTTCCAACAAAAAAAGGAAAAACGTTTCAGGAAAAACATTCGTCACTTGTACGTGACTCCGCCTTTTCCTTTTTAAAATGTTTTTCTTTTTTGTGAACGTGAATACCTAAGCATCCCGTTCGTGCGTTATCGACTAAAACATAAATGATTTTGGGTGCATACTTTGCGGTCCGCCGAGTATATATTCTAATTTACTCATTTTTCTATTTTTTTACAAGAAGTGTAGCAGAGCAGAGCCTAAGATTGATTTCTGGAATGCGTAACAGAGTGAGTGTAAGCTAAATAGCTAAAAATGTGTAAATGCCATCGCAGTGTTAAAATACTGGCACCATCTGCGTAAATACATGCCAAAGCAGTGCAAATCGTAAAACTGCTCTCTAAATAAGCCATTTTTATTATTTTTGAATGGAATTTTTATGCCCTGTGTCTGATCAGAGGTTTCATAATTATAATTCTTCTACACACTATCCTTTTTATTTTTGCAAAAACCAGTGAACCGATATTGAATTAAGTAAAACTAATGCCGTTGAAATTTTGCGACCTTTTACACTCATCTATTATATCAAAATCATCGTGAAATTTGGTACATATTTTACTGTTCGAAACACCATTTTATAATGATGAAGGAACATCTTAGAAAAAAGCTCGAAGTTTGGTGAAATTGTTTAAATTAACGATCAGCTCTCATGAGATCGAATTAAAATTGACAGTTGTTGACAGACCTGGCTGCAACGGGGTGTATTGCACTTAAACATTTCTTTTCCTTTCACCCGGTGCCACTTCCAGACTCTTCAAAATTCCCATACCTGGTAAAACTTATGTTGCCAATTTACAGGGCATTTTACAAGATTTTTTGACACTTTGCAAGGCATTTTACATTGTATGGGACATTTTACATGTTCTGGTGGTAAATAAATAAAAGTGTTGTCTCCAATAGAACAGTCAAAACTGATGGAATTGCTCCAATTGCAAAAAAATCAAATAATGTCAGTAGACGCTGTTTTTTGTTTGTTCTGGTGCTTTGGTGATTTGGTGCTATTTTATGATCAAATGTTGGATTAAGTACATAAATCGCCATTCTATGAACCATCTATGATGAACCCTTTTTAAAACCCTTCGCAGAACATGAGAAAAATTGACTAAAAGATTACATAAACTAGAAGGGTGGCTTCCAACAGAAGGACGGGTCTCCAATGGAAGGGCGTGTAAAGCACTGATGAAAAAAATAGAAGGGTGTCCTTCTATTAGATGAAATACAGTGAAATACTTGGTGGAATTTGGCCACCACATAAAGAACATTACGCTTCACATTTTATAAAACAGTGCGGTACATATTGTCATACGTGCGTTTTAGAAATTTACCCCACACCCAAAAAAATCCGGCTGTCAAGTCTGGCGGAATTTTTGCCCGGGCGCCCGGGTGTCAGTTTGAGTTTGTCTAAGTCTATGATTGCGGGTGTCGGCCCGTCTGCCAAACAACTTTTTGCCATCGAAAATGCCTACAAAACATACAAATTGTATAGATTGTTATCACATTTTTGAATTATATGGAAGTCGTATAGTAGTTACTTATTTGACTTACGTAAGCTAACGATTGAAGTTTGCTTTGCAGTGAATGTTTCGTTTGAGCTTTTAGCATATTGTCTTAGGTGTGGCATGCTTTACATTTGCGCAGAAATATTTTTTGTGCAGTTTTAAGTTTGCAAACCTCGTTTTTCATACGCAGATACCGTATTTCCCCAGAATCCCCCCTTGAATAAACCCCCACTCCTCGAGTAAAAAATACCCCCCACCCACCCCCCCTCGAAATACCCCCGAAATACATTTGTTTGGTGGCGTTTATTACCAGGTATGTAAAAGCCGATTCTTTACTACAATATTTACGAAAATTTCTGGCGAATGATAACCCCCCTTCTCGGATAAGCTCCCCCCTCGAAATACCCCCCTCACAATTTCCACTCTGAAAAAATAAACCCCCTAGGGGTATTTTGGGGAAATACGCTATGTCTGGAAATTCCGACGCCACTTTTTGTGAGAGGTTAATATCAGCGACTTTTATTTGCCTAGCCCGCCCAGCCAAAACAGTCCTGTTGTTTTGCGGAAAAAAATAGCGCGCAAATTTACTACAGCGCACACAACACAGTGCCACTTAGCTTTATTTGGACTTCCGTTTGTAATGACAAACTTAAGTCGCACAAATTCTGTTTGTTTAGTCGTAGATTTTGGCGTTGTCAGTGACAGATGAGAGATGCGTCAGGTGCGAAATTTAATTCGACAGACAGACACTTTTTTACCGCCGGGTGTGTTATAGTTTCAAGTTTAAGAAAACGCATTGGGCTAACCATCGGTTTCATTGAATTTTGTCCCTGTTGATGGAAAAAGACCGTAGCAGAAAATTGTTTTGCTGGGCAATTGGCAGTGATAATGGCGTTTACTGCTCAATTTTTACAAGTAAACTCAAATTTGTAAAAAGTGACGTCATGGCACTCTTGTCACCTTTTGTCTTGTAATGCTGCTAAAAATTTTGAATGCCTCTTCGATTTACTTAACGCCTCAGCATTCGTTTTGGCGTAGATCTCTCTTGCGCTAATCGGCGTTCACTTTTGGTCTAAACAATTCCACCCTCTATTTTTGTTACGCAGATTTTCTACCTTGAACAATGATTGCCCAAGAATGATTCAGGGTGTAATCTGTTTTCGGATGTTCAGTTTTGTGGGCGTTGTATTGTTTCAAAGCTGTGCCTCGCAAGCTAAATTTACATACCAATGAGATGGTCGAATAATACATTACTTTTATTTGAACCGAATACTAGTGTTGGGAATTTCAAGATTTTCGGTTCCGGGTATCAGGTTTCAAGTCAAAAAATTTCACTTTTATTTGCGGGAGGAAAGTGAATGAGATAACTGGCACAACACTGCATTTTCGTCTGACAATTTTATTTTTTTTCATATCAGTTTTTTCAGGTAGTAAGTTCAGTTTTAGCATTATAGTGTCAGGTGTCGGTTCCTGGTCAAATTTCCTATTTGGTTCCGGGTATCGGGTTTCGGTTCCACAAAGGTCTCGGGTAATCTGTTCGGTTCGTGTCGATTCGGTTCGGTTCGGGTTCCCAACACTACTTAACACACTGCAAAAAAAAATTACACAAGAAATTTTTAAATATTTGCTCGAATACCTGAAATGTTAATGTATTTTGATTGATGAATGTTGAAACTATTTCATGGCCATTTTTCCGTCCGAATAGCACACGTGTTTTGCGTTCGGTTTTTCTTAAAGTTTAGAGTTTAGACTGGGTGGCCCATCCCGAGGAATGGTGTAAGATAGATCCGTATCTTTGCGTAGCTTGTAATTTGAATATATTTACTAAACACAAAACGTCAACGAAGAAAACAATGCCTTGTTATGGTACTTGCCCTCAGCCCAAGATTTTGAAAGTGCATGCATGTATATATTTTATACTCATGATCATGGTTGGTTTTAGTAAAATTCTTTTTACTAAAATTGTATTTTATTTTTATTAAAATTGTATTTTATTTTTATTTTATTCATGTTTCAGTTTATTTTATTTTATTTTATTCTGAAATGTCATAAATAAAATAAAATGAAACCATTTTACAAAAATTTTACAAATATTTTACAAAAATTTTACAAAAAATCAGAAATCTTGGATGCAAGGACATAAAACAATGTGCATGCTAGAAGCATGCAGATGAATACAAAAAAAATTTTTATGTAAACTTTTGACATGAGTTATGAGGTAGGCATTTTGACCCTCAGGAGGTCCTGGATATATGCATCTAATTGCTCCTCCCAAAGGGAAGATATAGTGATGGAATGGCGCCATGGCGCTGGCGCCATTTGAGGGCGCCAAAGGGCGCCGCGCCATGGCGCCATTGGCGCTTGGCGCCCTTTCTCTGTGGCGCCCCTGGCGCCTGGCGCCCACTTTCTGAAAGGCGCCATGGCGCCCTTGGCGCTTGGCGCCCTTTTCATGTGGCGCCCTTGGCGCCTGGCGCTCTGCTCTAAAAGGGCGCCAAAATGGCGCCAGCATAGTTTCAAGGTGACCGTCTGTAGATAATCGAAATTCGTCATAAAAATGGACGAAATGGTGCTATGGATGGAATTTTTTTCGTTCAACGGGTTCATCAGACGCGCCTGACCGATCAGAAGCTGATAATGATGAACCGTTGAACTTGCAAACCCATGAATCAATAGATTAAATTGTTGTATTTCTGTTTTTGTGCATTTCAAGAAAACATTTGCGAGCAGAAATGGTGCTACCTATATGAAATGAATGAATGTTTTGTAAAATGACAATTTTCATCGTGTTTGAATTGAATGTCACGTGGGGGTGGGATTTTATGCTCAACTTTTTGTCTCATTAGTCTAATTTTTGATGATTACATCCTGGAAAACGTGAATAAAGACGTGAATGTGTGAATTAGAGGGCTATAAAAAATTTTTTAGCACACTCGGGGTGCTGTACACACAGATTTAGCCTGGCGCCCTTGGCGCCTGGCGCCCTATTCTTCAATTGGCGCCATGGCGCCCTTGGCGCTTGGCGCCCTCTTTCTGTGGCGCCCTTGGCGCCTGGCGCCCACTTTCCGAATGGCGCCATGGCGCCCTTGGCGCCTGGCGCCCTTTTTCTGTGTCGCCCTTGGCGCTTGGCGCCCAGTTTCCGAATGGCGCCATGGCGCCATTGGCGCCTGGCGCCCTTTTTTCTGGCGCTTTTCCATCACTAGGAAGATACCTAAAATTTGGTTGTTTTTTTTGGGTGGGGGAAGGGCTTGCGGGGTTCAATATATAGGCTTTTTCAAGGTATGGAACGAAGAAAATGGGAAACAAATCACATAAATTAGTGATCTTTAAGGTGAAAATATTTTAAAAAATGTGAAAATTTGCAAATTTGAGCAACATATGTTTCAATCACAACAATGAAAGATACAACAAGGCACTAGTTCTGCAAAGTGGCAGCTAGGAACTTAAGCAACATGATAGAAAACTGTATAGAATTAAACAGACACTCAAGTTTTTGTAAAATTTTACTAAAATTGTACAAAAATTCAAATTATTGTACAATTTTACTAAAATTTTACAAAAATTAGAATTTTAGTAAAATTGTATTTTTATTTTATTAATTTTCCATTTTTTTAAATTTTATTTTATTCTCTAATTTTCCATTTTATTTTTATTTTATTTTTATTTTTTTCTGAGATTTTGCCAACCCTGCTCATGATGCTGGAGTTAGCTCTGCTGTTGCTGTTGGAAATGAACACCGCTGATTGTACATGTTATGCAATCAAAAAATGTAAAACACTCACTCACACTTCTGCAGTTGTTACTGCCTACTATACTATCGTTTTTATGCCCTGTGTTTTTACGTGTGCAAAAGCATAGCTTCGCAAATAAGCGTTTACACGTTTGTTTTTGTGTTTGCGACATGAGATGAGATTAATTTAATCCCCCAATGTATGTCAGGAATGCTGATGGAAAAGCGCCAGGACTTTTGCGCCAAGTGCCAAGATAGCGACAGAGCAAAATGGCGACAAGCGCCAGAAGCGCCATGGCGCTTTTTTCTTCTGCGCTAGCGCCAGCGCCAGGCATTTTGTTTAGGAAAGTCAGGAATGAATATATTTACTTCATTGCGTTGGGATTATTTTTTACACAGGTTCGATTTTGCACATGTAAACTGTCTTGTAAAACATGTTTTCTCTTGTACTCAATTTTTGTTTTTGTTTTCAATAAAAAATTAGTCTTTATCTTTACTTTCTACCTCACGTGATCGGCTACATCGTCACAAGTCATGCCGCTCATTGTAAAAAATGGCTACAGTCATTAAATTTTGAATGGAGCAAAAAATAACGATAAGTTATTATCTGCTATCTTTCTCATGATCAGAACGATAGTTTTTTGAGTGATGTTTTGTCCTTTCGTGACTTTTTCGACAGTTTTTTTGCCCCGCTGTCACTTGCATATTTGCACTGGCGACTGACTGCTGTGGCGAAAATTGACGCAAACATTATTTTGCGGCCGCTGCTGTACCCGGGCGAATGCGATTTTGTCTGGGCGTTGTTCCTTGTTAATTTTATTTTCATTTTCATTTTTCTGGGAGGAGAGGTACTTTCTATTGATTTGAATTTTCGTGTTTTGGAACTTGTGAACAACGTTGTTAGGTTGTATCGCGTTTTATTGTAATTCTGTTTTTTTTAAATACAAAATCTGGACAAAGAATTCGGTGAATTTTTTAAGAATTTTTATTTCACGATTTATCAAATATCTCTAGAAACATTCAGGGATTTGACAGCCCTAATTCCATTAAAAACCTGTATAACAATTTTGCAATCAGAGTGAACCTGCAGAGGCCAGCCCCGTATTCACCTCCATTTTCACAAATCGCTGAAAAATTTCATATGAAATAAAAATAATCCAAGCCCTGTGCTAGTTTGTTTGTTTGTGGCATTTTATGCGGCTAATCGAACAAGCTTGCCGTTTCGATGATGAACTTAGCGGATCTTCTGCTAGCATTGGGAAATTGAGACTGTTTTGAAAATAGTGCTGGTAAAAAGTTCAGTTTGTGTCGAACTTGTCTCGCGGTGTGTGGTACATTTTTGATGATTTTTGTTGTTTGCGATTAATGCAAATATTCACGAGCTTGATTCCTCAAAATTTTCAAGAAATTTGCACGGCATTCAGATTTTTTTTGCATATTAGGTAGATCTTTACGTGCATACTTATTAGAAAGTACGTGCATACTTGCTGTATGGTGTTTTGTTTTGTTGATCAGGAGTAATACGGTGTTTTGTAATCAACTAGAAGATAATTGATGTAAAAAGCAAGCATCAGCGTTACATGGGCAGCTGATTTTAGATGAGTTGTATGTATACTGAATTTTCCTGTCAAAACTTTTTTTTTCATATTTATGTCACTCGATTCGCCCGATCCGAACCGATTTTCAAGTCTGCATTCATCCAAAGTTGTTGCAAAAATTGTAACAATATTGTTTGCTATTGCTGAATTCTGAAGTATCTATGTTGTTTTGTCGATGTAAAGCAAAAACGCATTGACTCGCATATTGCTATAGAGCGCCGCATCTCGCGCAGATAAGTCTAGTCAATTGTGAAATGTGGTCGCATTAAAAAAATGAAAACAAATGCGATTATCTTGGGCCTTCCAAAGGTTATGGTAATAGACCGTTGGCATTTCGCCACAAGATAATGAATGTGTTGTTTTCCCGTTTTAACTTTTTCTCCAACCATCTACCATCTATTTTCAGCGCGGTTTTTCCCAAATGACCGCTTAAACATTCGACTTCAAAGTCTAAATATAAATGGCTGCCGTTTGTTTTGCACTTCGTGCATGCGCAGTGCCGCGCGCGCGGAAAATGAAGCCATTTCCCTTTTTCAAATACTCGGCCATTGGTACTGGTTTTGTGTTAAGCGTCGTTGCCAATCTTGGCGCTGGCGCCATTTAATGACGCCAATCTTTGGGCCAATGGTTATGGGAAATCCAAGAAATTAAAAAGCAGCTCCATGATGCGATTAAATCAGTACTGTTGATGGGGTGGCCTACTTCCAGCCAGCGCAAGAAGTTTTTCGTGCTTTTTACTGTTACACATCAAGTTAAGTGCTGGTTGTAGGTTTTTTACAGTCTTTTGACTGCCATTTCTATCAGCGTTTCGATGCACCAGTTTTGTGCGATTTATGTTTCTGTGCTAGCACGAGTTCCGGAACTTGGATTTTATGGTTATTTTGGAGATTTACTATTTCTACTATGTATTTGATTGTTAAATGCGAATAATTATTTCAAGGGGAGTTTTAGTAAATTGATTGCTGGATGTTACATTGCTGTTCCTTCTCATGATGTAAACTGTAACTAATATCATGCCGATGCCGATCACCATCAAATTCACCCAATTTATTCCGTTTTCAAAACTGCAAACCCACACAAAAATAACCACAATCACCTCACACAGCCTACCACCAAACCCAAACCTAATCCACTAGCCACCGACCCAGCCAAGTTCGGCACTTGGCCCCAATTGCCCTAGCAAGGCGTAGTAGCCTACGATGCGGCTGGCGGCGGTGCTGCTGTGCTGCTTGGCGGCTGTGGCGCCAGCGTGGGCCAAAGTCAAGCCGGGATTCTTTGGCATACCCGGCGACTATTGCAAGGTGCGGCGCAATGCCGCCGGTCAATTGGAGCAGTGCTGCCAGCCGCCCAATCCCCATAAGAGGTGCGTTAGGTGGCGGGAGGTTTATTTTGATGTAAATTTGGATGTCTGGCGCCACTCCCTAACAATGTACAATGTAAAATTCAAAGTGTCAAAAGTCATGTAAAATGCTCTGGAAACGATCATTTGACACTTTGCTTAACACTTGACACTTTTAAGGGCATTTTACAGGTTCAGAGTGCCTCCAGATCACAAATAATCCATCCCTCCAAAAGCTTCCCCCAACCCCCCAATACCCCCCCAAATAACCCCTTAGGGACGACGAGTGCACCATGCCGATCCTGGGCAACCACAAGTGCTATTGCGACATGTTCTGCGACCGCTCCGAGATGGACCCCACCGACCCGGGTGATTGCTGTCCCGACTTTGAGTACGTGTGCAGGGGCAAACCCAAGCCAATGGAGACTGGACGTTCGTTTTAGGGGGGTTGGGGTCAACGATGGAAAAAACACAGAAATTGAACACAGAAACTCATTGAGTTTCTGTGTTTTTGTTTTACACAGAAACACGGAAACTCAAAAATTTTGAAAAACTCAAAACTCAAATGAGTTTTTTATTGGAGAACACAGAAACACAGAAACACGGAAACACAGAAAAGTTTTTTGAGTTTTTTCATTGGATTGAAGGAATACTGTGCTGTGTTTAACTGAACAAAAAAAGAAATGTGCACAAGTGCATATCAACAGATAACAAAGGGTCCAAATTTAATAACAAGCAACAAAATACAACCTAAGTAACAAAATGGCACCTGGTCATATGACAATGATTGGCATTGTTATTGACACTGACTGATTGACTTGCACCCACCAGCTCACTCCACAGAGTTGAAAGCTACCCCCAAAGCTGCCAAAAGCATAACCTGGTCACTAGTAAGGTATTTTTACAACTTTAGTGGGTCAAAAGATGAGTTAGTCAAGTGAAACCAGTAGCGTAAAAATAGAAAATGTTCAAACCTTTATTTTACATTTTGAATGACTGTTTACATTGTTCAGTGGATTTTACAGGGTCCCTGGACATGCATGATCAAATTTGTAATAAGAACACCACTGTTTTTGCATTTAACCACTGTATTTGAGAAAAAAACTTGCATTTTATGAAAAAACTTGAGTTTTTATGAAAAAACTTGAGTTTTTACAAAAAACACAGAAATAATAACAGAGTTACTCAAGTTTTTTTCGTGAAAAAAACTCATAACACAGGTATTCATTTTTGAAAAACTCAAAACACAGAAAGTGTTTTTTTTCTGGAGAACTTACCCATCATTGGTTGGGGTTGCCAATTTGCAGAGTTGTTAGAATTACTGAACTTTTTTAAAAGTATATGTAAACATAAAGTATTTATTTTTTACTCACCACAAAGTATCGAAAACGTAAAATATTTATTTTTTACTTGTACGCACGCGTAAATGTGAGTACAAATTTTTTTCCCATTAAAATGCAAAAGCGAGCACTTTTCTTCATAGAATATGTAGAACTGGGAACGTTTTTGAAATACAACCCTCAAAATGGCCCTATGAATTAAATAATTGACCCCCTGTCGAAACTCGAAAGCCCCCCCCAAATTGAACGTAAATGGTACGTAAATATTAAAACCTTCAGTTTGTGTTCTGTGAAATGCAGAATACATGTTTAAACAATGACCAAGTCGCGTTAGAACAGAGTATATACTATCTATATTTACATACATATATATGTAAGTCAATAAAAATACTCTTATACATGAATCTAAACATACGTTGTTGCATTTTTCTACCTCAGCGTATGTTACAAAGAACGAATTAGTGCTGAGAGTTCTGAAAAATTCTGGCGAAATAAAAAAACCCCTCGAAATACATGCCCTTGTTCAACTCCCCTCAAAATTTTCACTAAAAAACAATCACTCCCAGGGGTATTTCGAGGAAATATAGTAAATTGCAGCGTAGTCACCTTATAAATTTGTGCCAAATTGAATTCACAGAAATACATTTTCTTTACGCGTATGCCTCAAAATTGTACGCGTACATGTGAGTACGTTACTTTTTTAAAAAGTATATGTAAACGTATTTACCGCGTACTCGCGTACGCGTATTTTTCGAGTAAACGTACGTACCTTTTAACAACTCTGCCAATTTGTTGCTTTTTGGCTGTTTTTGGGTTTGATGTGATATAAGGAAACTTTGGGACCGCATTTGCTTGTATCTACCTGTGAAGCTACTTACGGGATGATTTTGAGGTATTGCAGTAACAGCCGTTAAAGTGCAAGTAAAGTTTCAAAACACCACAAACAGCCGATGATTTGAGACTCCACTCGTCAACGCCACCGAATATTTCACTTTTGGATTTTTGCACTTGGCAGGTGTGGGAATCAACTTGAATCCACTTTTAAATCAAATTGTCTACCACAACCACAAAATCGAAGGTTACAAAGTGAATCCAAATTCAAACCCTCAAATTTGCAATTTTGAAAATAAAAAATCTCAGCTTGCATGGACGACGACGACGTGCAGCGGCGCATAGGAGAAACCGTAAAAGTGAACTGCCAAACTTGCACGTGTACGTCCGACGGCTGGGCAAACTGCCAACCCAATGACAAGTGTTTGATTGACAAAAAGCTTCTCGAGGCTAATAGCAAGGGCAGATACACGTGAGTGAGAAGGTTTTTGAATTTTTGCTTTTTTAACTACTTAACTGGACAGGCCGATCGCTTAACGATGAATGATGATACAGTATTTTTATGAATAAGGTCACATGAAAAACTGCAACTAATACACCCAAGGTGGAAACAATGTGATATTATAAATATGATGTTTGTTGAAAATATTTAATGTTTGTTCTTTTATTCAGATGGTCTACGGTAGAGATCATTGTAAGGTCACTGGATTTACTCTGAAGCCCTGGGTTTTCCTCAAAACCTTCATCATTTTGCAAACTGCCCAACTAGTTCTTTCACCAAATTCATAAAATGTCGCGCGTTTCCAACCTATTATCACCCTCTCCCTCAAATACCCCCCCCCCCTCCAGCTGGGACGCGTCCCCCTACAAGGGCAGCTGGCCGTGGGGCAAAACGCTCGCAGACGGCGTGGTCTACCGTCTGGGCACTTTGTACCCCGACGACGCCGTCCAAGCGATGCACGGAATCCTGCCACCCGATTTGGAAGGGCGCCAACTTCCCGACGATTTCGACGCGAGGCAAGAATGGCCGGGCAAGATTACCGGCGCCGCGGATCAGGGCGATTGCGGAGCTAGTTGGGCTTTTTCGACTGTTTGTGAGTGGGGGGGGGGATTTTTCGAGTGGGAAGTTTTGAACTTTGGGGCACTGGCTAGAAGGTGGGGCATTGGGGAACTGTTTGGTTTATGTGAAAAGTGGTTAGCAAACCTGGTTACAAGAACCTGGTTACACTGCCACTGCCTAAATGCGATGAGTTTTAGTCCGAAACTCAGTCGTTTTGACCATTTCAATTTTAGAACTCGGAAGTAGGTAAAGACGGTAGCCTTAGCAAACGTGTGTCGAGTTTTCAGCAGAATTTCATTCCATTGCATTGTATGAAGGCACTAAGTGCGGTAATTTGGGAATGATTTTGCTCAAAATTTATATGCACGCATCGCCATTCAAATTGTGAAAACGGCTGGTTTGAATACTCTAAAGTCTAAAGTACCGAACTTAATAAATATTCGCGTCAGAAAAAAGTTGCACAGGAGTTTTTTTTGGTGCAAAGTCTGTCACAACGTCTACACGCACCAATTTTGCATCGTTATCATGCCGATTATGGCCACGATTTATTGCCATTAATGTCTCAACATTTCATTCCGCCCTCGGAACTCATTGAAAACGTTCCCATCCACGCGACAATTTTTTTTTGTCTTTTCATAAACCGCAAAGAATCGCATTGGATACGTTGTGAAATTTTCTCTTTGAAACATGGGGTTAAAAGGAATTTCAGTTATGTTTGCATATCGGTTTCGATTCTTATGAAAAGCGTCAAACGCAGTCTGAAACAAAGTTTAGCGGTAGCCATTTCTAAGAAGTTTGCGTAAGAAATTAGGTCGGTTTGCTTCGCTGCCGGATTAGTCAGTGTGCATAAATATGTTTCAATGCGGAATTGCATACCGTATTACCTCGAATTAACCCCCCCCTTGAATTAACCCCCCCCCCCTCGAAATACCCCCCCTAAATTTCGGCTGAGGAAATAATAAACCCCCCCCTCGAAATACCCCCCCTAAAATTGAGTGGAACGTGAACGTACATGACAAATACCCCAGTTTGTGATCTATACAATGCAGAACACACGTTAAAACTGATGATTAAGTGACGTTAGGGAAGGGTTTTTGTGCATATACAGTTATATATGCCTATAAACACATGTACATCTATGTAATTGTTCGATTTTTCTACGTCTGCGTATGGGGAATTTCCGAAAATTTCTGGCGAAATAATAGACCCCCCCCTCGAATAACCCCCCCCCTCGAATTATCCCCCCCTCAAATTTTGCTGGCGAAATAATAAACCCCCTGGGGGTATTTCGAGGTAATACGGTAACTAAAACAGAATCATGTGGAAGTTACCTATACAGTTACCTAGGTACTCTTTGTTTTTTCAGAGTGCGTGGGGTGCATATTCAAGGAATTTTGGTCAGGTCGAATTTTGTATAGTGCATGAAAAGCTATAAAATGCACTCAAGATAAAACTAATAACGTTTTTAGGTAGGCTGTCTTGATTCAAGTGAAGTTTTTTGCAGCGCTGTAAAAAATGTAAAATGCACGCTTACAGGGTTCGTTTTTTTTCAAAACCCACGTTGCTGATAACATCAAAAGTTGTTTGTATACATGCATTAAGATTGAATATACGTGAAAAATCCTCTGAAGATTGATGCGTCTAGATTTTATTCCAATGATAAGCATCACTCCAGTCCACGATAAAACTAAAATTCGATTTTTCACGTGTCCCAAACTTTGTAGTTTGTATATCCGGGGGTTTTTTCGTCACAGAAACAAACGCATAGATATTTATCTTGAAATGGGGAGCGAGAATGAATTCTGAAATCACAAAACAAAAGATGGAACATTGATTACAGGGGTTGCTGAATATTATAAATAACCCTTCACTTGCCATCGAGTTATGTGGGAAACAAGGCGTCATTCTTTTTTTAAATTTACGTCATAACTATGATCGTCAGAACGCTTTGATAAGTGTATTCTCTGTATTTCCACAGTGAATGCACTTATCAAAACCGGTTCTTGACTTATATCTTATTTAGGGTGAATAATGGGTGAGAACGTCTAAAAAATGAGTATCGCCGGTTCAAACTTTACGAGACAATGAAAAAATGGTGCAAAAAAGCTTAAGCCGCAATTGAATGATCTAGTATCGGGTTAACCGTCACCAGCACAGCACACTACACCCAAAAAAACACTTCATAATTTTCAAACATCAAACTCCAACCCTCACAACCAATTAAAAACATCTCAAATCCACCCGATCAACCCATCCATCCAATCACAGCGCTGGCAGCCGATCGACTGGCCATCTTGTCAAAGGGCAAGTTGTCGGCGCATTTGTCAGCGCAGCAACTGCTCAGCTGCAACCAGCACAGGCAGCGCGGCTGCGACGGCGGTTATTTGGATAGGGCCTGGTGGTATATTAGGAGATTGGGGTCGGTTGGGTTCTCAGAGGGGGGTTGTTTGGGGTTTTATGGTTTTTTATGGGGGTTTTTACGGGTTTTCATGGGGGCAGGTGGGGGGAGGGGTTTATGGTCTTTTTCAGTGTTTGACTCGGGTTTTGGAGCGTGGTTGGCTTGTGATGGAAGAAAACTGTTTTTTTTTCTGATTAAGGATATCTGGTGCCAGTCCCAAGCCCTGTAAAGTGTACAGTCAAGGTTCAAATTTCATGACAAATGTCACAAATTTGGCAAAAGTCATGAAAGTATCGAAATTTCAGTGATAAATCTTCTCTTTTTAAGTTTTCATTGACATTTGTCATGACATTCTGCACTTGACTTTACAGAAGACAGGGCTTGGGACTGCCCCCAGACCTGTCCTGTTGTATTCTATCACCAGTTTCTGCCCTAAGCTGCAATCGTTTCCCACCCAATGTTTGATGCCATAATTCTGTTCAAGAATACAACAATCAACCAAGTTGCATCAGAGATTCACCTATACCACTCCCTCAAATAATCCCCCATACACTCGACAGAGTCGTATCGGATGCATGCTATCCATACACTTCCGGAGTGTCGCGCGAGAAGGAGGAGTGTAAAATCCCCAGGTCCCAGTATGCCAATCCGGAAACCATCAGGTGTCCAGAGTCGGGCCAGAATAACAAGATCTATCGTATCACACCGCCATATAGAATGGCATCTTCCGTGAGTTTGGGGGTAACTAAACAAGTCTGTGTATGGGCGTCTGTTTGCCATTTGAAGTTTGTTGAGTTTGTTGAAGAAATGAAAAAGCATCAACTGTCATCTGTAGGTTGTGAAATGGTGGCATACTACCGCATTTCCTCGAAATACCCCCCGGGGGGGTATTATTTCGCCAGAAATTTTTTCAAATCCCAGTACAAAATCGTCGTTTGTGATGTACACTGGGGTAGAAAAATGCATCAATAACTGACATGTATAGACTCCTGTAGACTAATAGTAGTACGTAGATGGTATAAACACTGTTCTAACGTGATTACGACATTGTTTTAACGTGTGTTCTGCACTACGCAGAACACAAACTGCAGTATTTGTCATGTACGTTCTCTTTACACTCAATCTGGGGCGGGGGGTATTTCGAGGGGGGGTGATTGTTTCATAGTGGTCTCGAGAGGGGGGGGTCAAACGAGGGGGGGTATTTCGAAGGGGGGTATTTCGAGGAAATACAGTATTTATATTCATTGTAAATGCCAAATCGTAAAGTGTCATGTAAAACGTCACACAAAATTTGTCAATTTACCAGCCATTTTACATTCCATTCAAGGAGACCAGTGTCAGATTTTACCTACAATTCACCCAAAGACGACAATAAATCATCTCAAAAAATGACCAGAAAAAGAAATCCACAATAATCACCCCCCCCCCACAGGAAGAGGACATCAAAAAGGAGATCTTCATCAACGGGCCAGTCCAAGCGACCTTCCGCGTGTACCGCGACTTCTACATGTACAAGTCGGGCGTGTACCAGACCATGTCCGAGGTGACCAGCGACCCCAGGTCGAACAGCACCGACATGTCCGGCTACCACTCGGTCAAGATCATCGGATGGGGCGTGGACAGGACTACCAACCCGAACAACCCAGTGCCCTATTGGGTTGGTTTGCGGGGGTGGTGGGAAGTTGTGAGGGCATTGAGAGACATTGTGAAATGTCCTGTAAAATGTCAGGGAAAGTTTCAAGAGTCATGTAAATGTCCTGTAAAATGTCAAGTGTCAGCTAAAGTTTCAAGAGTCATGTAAATGCCATGGAAAATAGCAAATGAGTTTGTCATTTTACAGGGCGTTTTATTCACATGATTTTTGACACTTTGCATGACATTTGACACTATTCACGTTATTCATTCAATAAAATCACATTCAACATTCAATAAAACAACTGCTCCTTTCTCTCTCAGCTCTGTGTCAATTCGTGGGGTGAATCTTGGGGTGATCAGGGCATGTTCAAGATTCTGCGCGGCAAAAATCACTGTGAAATTGAGTCATTTGTGATCACCGCGCTGGGACAGGGCTCGAAAAAACGCCGCCGGCTGAGGAAAATGATGCGCCGTAGGCTGAGGAAGTTTTGAGTGAAATTTTGATTGATCGGCTCTTGCGAAATCTGTGTTTCTTTTTGGTGCTGAGTTTCATGGGGTCTTCAGGTGTGGTCAGCAAAATTCTGCTTGTTCTGTAAAACTTTAGGTCTGATTTCAAATTTTATGTTGCTGGAAGAACTAGATTAAATTTAAATGCACATAAATGCATATGTAAATATGAAATTGTCTGTTTGTCATAATCTAAATAATAAAAAAGATAAACTAAATCATAAAAAAAGATGTAAATGATATAAAAGTATTTATTTTCATCTTACAGAATCCACACTTGTAGAATTGGAACTTGTGCACCATTTTCTTAGTTTTTTATACTTAAAATGTCATAGCATGATGTGGCATAGCATCCAATTTTAGTGAACAATGTAATTATTCTACCTATTTCTGATTTTGTATCTGGAAATAATTTTAACCCCATTGTCATTGTTTTTTATGCTTAAAGTTGACTCCATTGCTAAGACAAAATGCTAGGAAAAAATTTGTTTCAAATTTTCTAATGATTTTATCAATTTACTTAAATGTTTTTGAAAGATTGTATACCTTTGGTACAAATTTGTATTTCTAGGAGTTTCGTGATTTTTTGGCACTGCCATACAAGTTAAAGTTATCTTAGGCACTGCCTTGATGTGAAATATTTATACTGTAAATATTGTTTGAAGACAAACATGCAAGTTCCTAGCTTCCTAAACTTGCAACATGGTTTGTGGCAGTAAATTATTTTATTGGTAAACTGATACAATATTTCAAACTGTGTAGTAGTTGATTGAACTTATACAAAATTAGTAAGTTCAATCAACTACTACTACAAAAGCTTGAGGCAAAGCATGGAATTGTATGAAATTGTAAAAAAATGTAAATTGTAAAAATTGTATTAAAAAAAACATTCACACAGACATTTTTATCAATGAATCAGAATAATCATCCAATGATGTCACAGTGCCAAGCCTGCCACAAATCACATAAAATGTATTTTCTTGTATTTGCAAAGGGAAACTTGGACATTTAGGATAGGATACACTGACAGTCAACCTGTCTTATGCTTCTGTTTACCCCTGTTTTTCGGTGATAACATTTAATAATACTTGTGTAACCTTTTTTTTATTGGTGTAACCTTGTAACTTTATTGTATTTTCTTTCACTAGCTCAAAATTATGTTAATGAATATTCAAAATATTGTGTTTTAATGAATGTATCATTTTCTGTTTGCATGTAGGCATTCATTGCTTGACCATTGGTGTTTCTTTTTAAGATGAATAAAAAGTTCACTTCAATTACGATGTGATGTGGTGTGGTAAAATCTACTAAATTGTAGTGATAACCTTGATTGGGCAGAATTTTGTTATTTTCTTACCACCTACAACGAATTTGACCGGTAAAACTAATAATCAAATCCTAACTCTCACATATGTTTGATATAATTGGAATGGATGCGTTGAATATGTAATTGAGCATGTTTGGTGTGATTATAACTGACACTTCGATCAAATGGCTTTGTATTTTGAAAAGTAGGTAGCCTTTTTACTACATCACAAATGTTATAGGTTGCTGTCATTTCTTTGTGCTTCGAATTTTACGTTCATAATAAAACTTAAATAATTTTGAAGATATTTTGTAAGCACATGAAATAGCGCCAGATCTGAGTTAGCTGGAAAAAATATAGAAGTGAAATGGCAATAGCGAAGTGAATTGAGAAGTAAAATGGTAAAAGCGAGGATAAATTTTTTTTCTTTTTTTTTCGCTTTTACCAATTTACTTGGCATTTCACTTCACTTTGCCATTTTACTTCGCTTTTTCCGTTTTATTTCGCTTTTGCCATTTTATTTCTCTCTTCTCAAATTGCGGAACTGGCACCTGGATAACAAACCACAGATTTTGTCATTTACGTTCTGTTTACACTCAATTTGGGGGGTGGTCGTTTGAGGGGGGTCTATTAATTCACAGTGGTCATTTTGAGGGGGGGGGGTGGTTCGATGGGGGTATTTCGAGGGGGGAATTTCGAGGAAATACGGTACGTTACCAAATGTACAGTTTATGTTGTATCATGTTTTGTGTGCTCAGATGCTCAGATGTTTTGTGTGCTTTTGCAAGATCTGTGACTGTAGTGTCTGCCGGATTTTACGATTTTTAAAATGTGGTAAATCTGAGTGACAAATGCTTGATATTTTACTTCACAAAAATTATGACATATTCTGCACTTTTGCTTTTATATAGCCTCAAACGGCAGTGAGTCCCCCAACTTGTCAACATTTACATGAGATGGGAACATATCCAGATGTGGCTCCCATCGCAATTCTAACTGTGCCATTCATTTTGTCTACAAAGTTTATAAGTTAGCTTGCGATAGGAAATAGCGCAAAAAGTTGCTGGCACTTTGTCACTTTTGATGTATTGGCCTGTCAGAATCTTGCATAAGACCAATTTAAAACGCAACTTCATTATGATCTATATTTACTTCTATTATTTTAAGGGCGGTCCGTGGACCGGGTGATGAGCTATTTACAAATTTACCTCATGTGGCATTTCTTAATGCTTTCTGTATGTAAATATGATCAATTTGTCGTGGTGGCGCTGTATTTGATAAGCAATTTCCATGCACCTGTCTTTATGCGGGATGACTGATCATGACCCTCTCATCACTTCACGGCCCTGCCGTATGTGTGAAGTGGGTGAAGTATTTTGTATTTTATCACCATGGCTTTCAATAGTGATAGAAAGCCAGCGCGCTGTCTAGTGTCTAGTGCGAGGCAAAACAAAAAAGCCGAGCCGGCAGTCAAAAAGCCCATTCACAGTAAACTAATGGTGTGTGATGCTTAGTGAAGCGTCGTGAAATGTGCGTCACGATGCTTCACGAAACATGCGTGCGCTTCAGCACACATGTGAAATGTTTCAGGAAGATTGTAAGTCAAGTGTGTGGATGTGGAAGCGCGACAATGATCCTAAATAGATATTCACATGCGTAAAATACTACTCGCTCGCACGCGCTTCACAAATTTGCTTTCCATTTTAATGGAATAATGCAGTGCAGCGCACAAATTTCGCACGATAGGATAGGTCGGGCCACTTAAATTGACACCTAAAACATTTACAGTCTTCCCACCACTACAAGCGCTCCAAAATGCATTTTCGCCGACCTTTTTTATACGCGGACACATTTTATCCGACCATTTTTGACAGTGTCGCAATTTTGCTAACAGGCTAGCGTTCTACATATTCTGCACAGCACACTTAGTGCATTTTTTGCGCGCTTCCGATTGGCGATTTACGTGCAGATTGGGCCGAAATAGAGCGGCCTTCTTGTCCTTGAAACATGGAATGGAATGCGCCCGAATTATACTCGTATAATGGGTCGCGACGAGGTTCTTTCTCTACTGAATTATGGGGAATCAAGTTTACCTATCTACCTAAGTACCGTATTTCCTCGAAATACCCCCCTCGAAATACCCCCCGTCTCGAAATACCCCCCCCCCTCAAAATTGACACTATGAAATAATTATCCATCCCCTCGAAATATCCCCCCAAATGGAGTGTACAGAGAACGTGATTCGGGCGATGCAAAACACACGTTAAAAACAATGAATTGTTACGTTAGAATAGTGTTACACACTTATATACCTAAGTCAACAGACTCTTATATTTATACAGCGGTTATTGTTGCATTTTTCTACGTCTGCGTACGTTACAGATGACAATTTAGTACTGGAATTTAAAAAAATTTCTGGCGAAATAATAAGCCCCCCTCGAAATACCGCCCCCCTCGTTTAACCCCCCCCCCCCTCAAAATTCTCACTCTGAAATAATTTCTCACTCACCCCCGGGGTTATTTCGAGGAAATACGGTACCTACGTACAGTCGGGAAACGGTTCCTCGGTTTTGTTGCGCAACGTTTTTTCTTTTCTGAAAGTGAAGGCATACAACTGATTGAGTTACAACATTTGTTGATACAAGCTAGTCTTCGAAAAGGTAATTTTGCCCGATGGCCATCCTGAGTTGACACATCTTACTGAATTTTACCCATCCCCCCTAATTTTCAACCATCACGTAGCTTACACTTTTTCGGCAATCACTAAGTTGAACAACTGTCGATTTCAGAAATCATTCAGGCATCAGTGAATCTAATCGATAAGTAATTTACATAATCGAGGATTAATGGTATATTGCTCGTCAACTGAAACAGGAACTAAGTTTATTCTAAATTATACAATTTGCGCTCCGGTGTAAGCGCCCTTGAATATGAAAACAAAGTCGTTTTACGGTCGTTTATCATTCCAAGAAACATTTTTCAATCACCTTGTTCAAAATGCATGACACAAGCTCAATGATTGCACTGGGAAAAGAATAATTATGAGTTCCGGAAGTATGAATAAGACTAGGTAAATCCAGATCTATCTTGACTCAAATTATCAAACATCAAAGCAGACACAACCATTCAACCAATACCGGTTGGGCGACTTTTACACCCACTCCGTAAATATACCGTATTTCCTCGAAATAGCCACCAGGGTTTATTTTTTATCATGAAAATTTTGAGGGGGTTTGACGAGCGGTATTTCGAGGGGGGTGTAACGAGGGTGTTTGAAATTCATAGTAAAAAGGGATTATGCTTTTAAATACACAAAATCGGTATGTCCAAATATAGCCTGTTCCGTTGATTCAGATGGAATATGGTAGATTTCATTGTAAGCTTTGCTGTCAGTAAACTATACATTGTGTAGTAACTAGTAGTAAGTTCACTCAACTACTACAATTGCATGCATATACATGATGTGCATCATTCCAGACGGGTGGTATTTCGAGGGGGGTATTTCTAGGAAACACGGTAAATGGCAGCCACATTATATTCTCGGCTATGTTTTAGTGCTGGTGAATGACTTTGTGCCAGGTGCGCGGCTCTACCCGCTAAGTAAGCAGCACGTTATCATGCAGACATCACTTTTTCACAGTAGGGATGTAAATTCCCAAGGCTAGGCGCTGGCGTTTCCTGGTTTTTACAGAAAAACGCCATCGCTTTTTGGCGTTTTGTCGCTCTATCACTAGTTCGTAGTTGAGTTCGAAATCGTTAATTGCAGTAGTTAGTCCTCAACAAATGTTTACTGTTGATGTCATAACTCCACGTTTCAATCGACCACACAATTTGTGTTTGTTTTCTTTCGCGTGGGCATGATAATTACATGATACTATGATAAGTATTTTACTGAATGAGTATTTGTGTGATTGGTATGATAAACTGAAGCGCGTATGGCTTATGTATTGGTTTGGAAATGTAATTATATATCAGATCTGTCACACATAAAAGAAAACAATTTGATTCACTATCACTGCATAAGTATTGTTTCTCTGATAATTATGTTAAATAAGTACAATACATTTTAATGCTTTATATAAAACATGATAAATATATTAGCATGATTTATTTTCACACATAGACATAAACGCCCCACCCCCGGCCCCACCTGAGTCCTCCATACATACAATATACCAAAATATTCATATCATTCCTTCCATAGATAGGTAAGTTCAGGATAACACATTTGTAATGGCCAACACAGTGACCACAGTAATTTAGAAAGCGTCAATATAGTGCACGAGTAACGATTGAGTCAATTAACCATGCAAATCTAAAAAAATTTCCTGACATATTTATGTCAACAATTGAATTTAGCCGCTTCTATGTGCTTTTATGTATTGTGCCACAGAAATATATTTTTCATTTGTAACTATAGTCATAGTATGTTCGCTTGGAATATTTTACGTGCAATGTCATGCAAAAGCAACCAACTGTAAATGTTAATAATCACTTATTAAATAGTGGTCAGAAACATGCACTTTTTGTGCTTTATGTACCTAATAGCTAGGTATGTGTATTTGAGCTAAATGTGTCTTTATGCATGTATCTAGCTGTGCGAATTTGTTGGCTTTTTTATTGTTCTTTGGTTTATATCCTATTTATTCCCATTATAAGTTGACCAATTATGGGCGTGATCTCAACTTTAATTAGTGGTCCATAAATAACATTTTCAAGACGCGTCCGGTAAAATAGATTTCATCTTGTTTGATGTTTACTCTCCAGCCATCTGCTTTCACTGTGACTGAACATCGCAATTCATGCCTTCTACGCCTACCGTAATTTTCTTCTTCTAATAGAATAGCGCCGTTCTATTTTTCATCAATTTGCTACCTTTTTTAATTTTTTTTGCAGGCTGCCTTTCATTTCCACCCCCAAACTTTTTCATCTGAATTTTTAATGAAGCATATCAACATTTTAATATCAGAACATCAATTCAAAGAAAACCAAATATGAAAACAACCCCTGAAACATAGTTCATTTCGATTTCAGTTCAACTTGTATGTTCTCACCAGCACCGCCCATTTTTCAAATATTTTTGTGTTTTGGCACTCTCCAATGTACTTTATACCTGCCGCTCTATTGGATGTATGCCGTTCTATTGGAGGTATGCCGTTCTATTAGAAGAAATATGGTATATTGTTAGGGACAAACATTTCATGATGGATAAACTGTCGCCAGCCACTCAATATTTATGTCAACATGTTCCATCAACATCAGCCAAAGTAAAAAAAAATTACCAGGCAAAAATGGTTGACTTGACAGCAGGACATTTCAGCAGGACTCTTGGCAAGTGTGAAAAGTACGCTGCAAAAAGTCACGAAAAGCCTTTTATTTTAGATGGACGCCTCACACATTTGGAGGGGACTGTTTGAACAGAGTTGTAGAAGTGTCGAACTTTCAAAGTATCCATAAACGCAAGTATTTTTACTCACCCGTTGAGTACAGAAAACGTGAAGAATTTTTAAAATATTTTTACTTATAATTAAACAGGAGTAAAATAACTTTTCACTGAGGATACATGATCAATGTGACTATTTTTGAGAAATTTTGCCCCTGTTTTCACTCAAAATAACTAATTTTCATACCTTTTTGCCAATTTTCAATTTCAATTTAGCTGGTTCATGTGCTTTTTGCATATTATCAGCTATGTTTGGACATAAATGTTCTTACATACCTATTTTACTGTTTTTCCCTATTTTTCGTTTTTTCTCCCCCTTTTTAGATGTTATGCCTTGATAAAGCCTATATAGCCTGACTGAAATGTTTTCTGTACTCAAGTACTTTCATTAAGTATGCATATTTAGGTAAATTGATTTTGAGAAGACAAAAATATACCCATAATGCTGTGTGTTCTGCATTGTGTTGTTTTACTGTAAAATTGACTTGAAAGTATACAGTCAAAGTCAGTAGAATTTACACTACCAGGGGCCAATTCCGCAAGTGGCAAAGTAAAGAGTAAAGTAAAAGTAAAGTAGAGGGTTAATTTAAAACTAAAGAGTAAAGTAAAAATTAAATAGTAGAGTCAAAAATCACTTTATCACTTGGGGAACTGGCTCCAGTTTGTATTTTTATGCACATCTTTCTTCATTTGTAAGCAACAAAATTTACCAGTGCAATGCGAATTATTACAGTCCATGCAATCTAATTATTAAAAGTGTATTGCAGTGCAGTGCATTCCTATAAATATGTTTTACATTCTTTTTGCAGACAGCTGGGTCTACTTATTAGTATGGAAATAGCATTCTAACTTTGAGATCACTCCGAGTGGATAAGAAATGGCAGCGACAAATGTATGTAGCTATTGATAATTGAATTTTATTTGAATGTGAGATCACTTTTTAGCTAGCTATGGGCTTCTGAAGAAAAACACAACAATGCATAATTGGCAAATTCAGTCAGCTAATTTTTTAAATTTTCAAATTTTCAGAGAGTATGGATGTTTGCACTTTTTTAGGATTCAATATTTCGCCACCCACAAGTTGACTCCCCCATCTGTTCCCCGTGCAGTGTGCAAAGGACTACAAAAAATTATGCGATCAGTTTACCACGTCCCCATTTTGCAATGTGTAGTATACCATTTCATATTTATGTCTACTATATTTCACTTCGCCTAAGATTAAGTTCCTATAATTTCACATGATGTTTGCTGTGTGTGTGCATTTGACCGCTTTTGAGTAAATATTTGAGGCTTTGTTTGACTAAAAGCAGCATTTTTGTCAGATTTGTTTTCAAATTCTATGCGAAAAAGTGACTGAAAATAGACATTGACACCACGGTAAACTGACAATGGATCTCCCTCTTTAAGAGTTTCTATACACGCAACACAATTTTACCCACATTTTCAGGCCAGTTCTATTAGGTATTCATTTCCACGCACTTTTATATTCATTAGGCAAATTTATTTGTTCGAAGAAAAAGCCAAGAAATCGAGCAACATACACGGCTTCTTGTGCAACA
>OZ038458.1:7934848-7960736 GCA_964036195.1 Sphaerolaimus hirsutus | reverse complement strand
TTGCATTTTTCGACGTCTGCGTACGTTTCAGACGACAATTTCGTACTTGGTTTTCAAAAATTTTCTTGTGAACTAATAACCCCCCCCCCTCGAAATACCCCCCCCCTCGTTTAACCCCCCCCCCCCTTCTCGGGACCACTATGAAACAATCACCCCCCGGGGGTATTTCGAGGAAATACGGTATATTGATATTGACTGACAGAGATAGAAAATGTTTATTTTTAGTCGGTGCTAGGCGGTTTGTGACCATTCGCTTTCCCGTGAAAAACAGCGATAAAACATTATTGCTATAGGATAAAATCAGTGGAAAGAAACATTTCCAGTTCGATATATACGCGGCGGACAGTTCGATATATACACTTAGTATGAAAACCTACCATAACCCATCTGAATAATGAACCAAAAATTATACAGTTTTTTCATCATTATATTTCATTTTTACTATAGAATAATTAATGACGAAATTTATCACACGATTTTATTCATTAAATTATGGTAGGTTTTCATAGTAGGTGTCCTGTCCGCCGAGTATACCTAATACTGATTACACAATTGTTTTCATAGCGTTCATTTACCATATTTCTTCTAATAGAAGAGCGCCGTTCTATTTTTTTCGTCAATTTTTATATCTGCCGTTCTATTGGAATCTGCCGTTCTATTTTTCACCAATATTTTTCACACATTTGAACATATGACATTTCATTTGAACATATGACATTTCATTTGAACATAGTGTTTTTAATAAAACATGAACAACTTTTTTTATTAGCAGAGCATCAATACAAACAAAACCAAACCTTGGATGTTTGCACCATCTATTTTTCTTATATTGTTGTGTTTTGGCACACTTCCAACGTAATTTCTACCTGCCGTTCTATTGGAGGCTGCCGTTCTATTGTTTTCGTGATAGTGCAAAAACATGTCAAAACCTGCCGTTCTATTGGAGGCTGCAGTTCTATTGTTTTCGTGATAGTGCAAAACATGTCAAAACCTGCCGTTCTATTGGAGGTATGCCGTTCTATTAGAAGAAATAAATACGGTATCTCCCAATTTTTCACATATCTGATAAGCAATGTGTCTGTGCTATGAACGTTAAAAATAGCCATTTCTGTTCGTTTTCAGAAATACGCAACTGCATGTAGTGTATTTTTTGTGTTTAGGGTCAAAATTTACAAAACTGCAAAATCTGTTGAAAAAACAAATTGGGTTTACCAAATGGATCATTTGAAGTCTCCGTCAACAGCATTTAAATGGACTTCTCATTCCTGTAAACTCAAATGTGTCTATCATAGCCGATTTATCTGTCCAACTGCTGATGTAAACTGTGAACAAAAAAAATGTGAAAAGCACACAGATGTGAAACTGTCACGGAGAGGTAACAAATGCTTCATTTTCAATCAGGCTAAAAGCGAGTTGATCTCTGGGATTGCGGTTCACCGCAGCAGTGGAATGTGCGTCTTAGTAGCAATGGTTATGGGGCAGAAAAACACGGGTGTTAACCGTTTAGATACATACCGTGTTTCTTCTAATTGAAGGGCAGTTCTCCAATAGAAGGACAGTCTCTAATAGAAGGTACAATTGTGGTGGAATTGTGTCAAATGCATAAAAAACTAAAAATATCAGCGGATACTGTGAATTACGCTTTGGTCCTTTGATTTTGTGCTATTTTAATATCAAATGTTGAATGAATTCTGTGAATCGTTTTTCTATGAACTGTCTGTGATGTAACACTTTGAAAAACCTTGGCAGAAGTTAAAAACTATTGGCTGAAAAGTTGACGAAAAAAATAGAAGGGCGGTCTCCAATAGAAGGGCGGTTTCCAATAGAAGGGCAGGTAAAAAAGTTGACGTAAAAATTGAATGGCGCCCTTCTATGAAAAGAAACACGGTATTTAGGGTGTCCGGTGGCAAATACGGCTGATGAAAAAGCGACTAGTGAAGCGTTAGCGCATTTCAAGTGTGGCAACAGCGCACAAAAATTAACGCTGACTCATGGCGTCATTCTCAATGTCAATTACCGTGAATAGTGCAATAATTACCGTAACCTAGGTGATTTGTGAGAATACGTTACCAGAATTACCCAGAACTCTCATGTGTCGCTAGGATAAGTCGCTCGTATTCCAGAATATTGACTTGGAAGAAGGGTAACCTTTATCACCATGTACCCATGTATGTTCATTATTTTATTTTCCATTTTTGTAATTAACTTAGCATTGTGGTGTTTTGTTGTTGTATTTATTTCGTTTGTTGCTTTCATCAGAGGTTCGTTCTTATTGGGACGGCACACGCTTGTTTACTACCGGTAAACTAACAATACAGTAAACTCATATATCACATTCCTAGCCCATCCAAGTTTACCGGAATGTGCTATCTTTGATCTCCGTCAACTCTATTTGACGAACGAACAGATCATTCCGGTAAACTCAAGTTTTGTTCTAAGCTGATAAATGAAATGAGTTTACTAAATGGTTAGCTTTCCGGCAGTAAACTAGTGTGCGCAGCGCCAATGCATCCAGGTTTATTTATTCGCTGCGCAAAACGTGATCAGTGAGGAAGTGCTTTTTAAACATTGTACGTCATACATTTTTTCAACTAATCCAATATTCAGTTTCAATTAATTAACGATATGTGGGATGGGACCAACTTATATGGTGAATATTTATTCCCTCAATGTGGAAAATGTGGAACCTCGTACCCGACCCCTTCCTCGGCACTGTAACTACCGTATTTCCTCGAAATACCCCCCCCCCCCCCTTGAAATACCCCCCCCTCGTTTGACCCCCCCTCTCGAGACCACTATGAAACAATCACCCCCCCCCTCGAAATACCCCCCCCCCAAATTGAGTGTAGAGGGAACGTACATGACAATAACTGTAGTTTGTGTTCAGTGTACTGCAGAACACACGTTAAAACAATGTCGGTGTCACGTTAGAACAGTGTACATACCAGAGTTGCGAAAGCGTATTTACGCTTACCCGAAATACCCGGGTAAATGGGTATTTATACTTACGCTTACGCTTACGCTTTCATAAAATACCCGTACGCTTTATTACGCTTTCCCGGTCGAAATACCCAGGTACTAAAAGCGTAAAAAAGTTTTTCACATGGTCCAGTTTTATGCTTTTGTAAAAAGTGTACAACTACAAAAAAAGTGAACGAAACTGCATACAAAAAAGACTGCATGTGTACAGTAATGCATTGGAAATAACGGCACATGTATTTTACAAATCGTGTCGCAATATGAATGTCTCCTTTATACTGTGTCGTCGGGCGAAATATTTAGATGGCAATGGCTTCAGAATAGAAATTTTGTGACCGAAAATGCACGAGTTCGAAAATGAAGATGACATAAGTGTATCTTACGTTTACGCTATATGAAGAAATGCGGTAAGTATTTATGAGAATTATGCATATAAATAAATCGCAAAAATCGATAGCACAAAGTCCGAGTTCGGAAATGAAGATTAATTAACTGGTGCTGTCGATTAAGTGCCATCCACATCTAAGGGCAGATTACCAAGTGGACATCTGAAAAATGTCGCTGAAAGCTTGATTTTTAATGAATTCACTGAGCAAAAACTCCCTGAAAATTTTTACGCTTACGCTTTATTTTACGCTTTCCTAGGTATTTTAAAAATACCTTACGCTTTTAGTATCCACACTCAAAATTTGGAAAGTGTATTTACGCTTACGCTTACGCTTTCCAAAAATACCGGTATTTTAACAACTCTGGTACATACCATCTACATACTAATATTAGTCTACAGAACCTTATAAATGGCGGTTTTTGTTGCATTTTTCGACGTCTGCGTACGTTTCAGATGACAATTTCGTACTTGGTTTTCAAAAATTTTCTTGTGAAACAATAACCCCCCCCCTCGAAATACCCCCCTCGTTTAACCCCCCCCCCTCTCGGGACCACTATGAAACAATCACCCCCGGGGGGTATTTCGAGGAAATACGGTAGGTATTTGTAATTTTAATATTAGTATTTTTACCGAAAATGGCCCGAAGGCATTTGTGTGGTAGGTAGGTAGGTACCCGATGGTAGGTAATGAGGAATGCTGAAACTCAGAAAAACAAAAAATTGAGCCATAAAACAGAAAAAGGCAGAAAAACTGAAAATTTAGCTGGAAACGGAAAATGAGCCAGAAAATAACGGAAATGGAAAAAAAAACTTAGTGGCCGGGAAACGGAACGGAAAACGGAAAAAGTCAGCGGCCACAAAACGGAATGGAAAATGGAAAAATTTAACTGTAGAAAACTGAAAACGGAAAACGGAAATTTGACACGCTACACACAAGCATACAAAACCGTTTAAAAATAAAAGTACGTCTTGTACCTGACAAAAACAAAAAAGAAAGTTTGGCAGATTGCCATGAAACATTGAACGTTGCTCGAGTGAAAACGACATTGAAATTTAATGTAAACATTGCAAAAAACGTTTTTCATTTGTATAGATCGAAATCAACAAAAATTTGTAAATACGAAAACCACTTTATATATCTGGCCTAGCTTACACACATTACTCGAGAATGGAATCTAGCCCCAGGGCTCAAAATTATCGCAAAATATTTACCAAAGGTTGAGCCGTTTGTGTATCAGAGGTGTTTGTGGCACAGTTGAACAACAGCTCCTACATTATGTTGCCCACGACTGAAAAACACGTTAAGTCTTTCATTTTCATGCAACAATGCTCTTCAAGGGAGCAACAAATTGGAGTGGAGTGTGTACCTAGCTGTAGAAAAATACATACAGCTGAATGTGCTGATTAAAAACAGAAACAAAGCACATTGAGCTGAAAGAAGACTGTAAAGGTTTCAATTGGTCTATTTTAATGTTTTTTTGTTTACTTGATTGAAACAAAAGGAGTCACAACATAGAGCAGATGAAGATATCTCCTGTGAGAAATAAGGCACTTAGCTATGTGCAGAATTGTATAAAGTAATTTTCAGATACCTATTCTTGTTTAAATTTTTACCCATTTTTGGCTACATGCCTTTTAAAAGTCTAATAAAAGCCTATCTGAAATACGTTTTCTGTACTCAAGTACTTTGAACAAGTATACGTAAATGCGAGTAGGTACAGGTACTTTTTCGGAGAAAACATAGATGTATTCACTCAGTAGTACTCGAGTATACATATTTTCTGAGTACCTAAACGTTTATTCATTTTAACAACTATGCCTATGTAAGCCACATGATAGAACGGCACAGAAACCATAGGAATTTCATTCAATTTAAGTATTAGTTATTTTATTGTGGAGAGCATATTTCTTAGACAAGGACACCGTATACATAACTAATTTGTTACAACAACACTGCATCCTTTTACTGTTTTTCAACTGAATATTGAGCAAACTGTCATTTTCGACTAACACACAACAGGTGCGAATTTTCCCAACATGATAAGGCGGTAATGAATGTCTTCTGTGCCATTATTTTGGGATGCTAATCACATGTTACAAATAATGGAACTTTGTATTTATGATGTGTTCAGAAGTAGCGCTGGAATAGGGTGTCAACTTTCAATTTCCGTTTTTTGAAAACATTTTTTTACCTTTTCACATTCCATTTTCTGAAAACGGGAAATGAATCACCTAAATCACTGTCACAAGATGGCAGCTGAAAAAATATTTAGCTTTCCTTCTCCATTTTCTGGCGGCCAAATTTTTATTGACCTATCCATTTCTGTTTTGTCTGGCCCATTTTTCCGTTTTCCAGCTAATTTTTCTGGGATTTTAAAATTATTTTTCCAATACAAAGTTTTCCTTTTTGTATCTTTTTATAAAGGCCAATTTGGTTGTTTTCAATCTGCATTTGAGTCACACTTAACGATGGCAAACCCCCCCAGAAAAAAAGTATTTAAATTTTTAAGTGTTTTTTTCTGAAATGAATTTTCGAATTTTCGAATTTTTCTTCAAAATAATTTCCGAATTTCGAATTAAATTTTCGAATTTTTGAATTCTAAATTCAAACTAAATTCAAATGAAAATTCAAAAATTCGAAAATGTTTTCGAATTTCCTAATCTTTTTTTGCCATCGTTAGTCACACTGCATTTTTCGGTAATTTTCCAGCAGAATTTTTGGCATCAGCCATAAAATGAAAAAGCTATGTATTGGTGCAGGATGCAATGCAGATGCAGATGCATGCAGTCAATGTGGGCCAATCTAAAAAAGCATTCACTTAATTTGATTTTGTTCTAGATTGAACAGCTGTAAAGTATCAGTATCTGCGTGAGAACCGCCTGCCAGCCAATGCGAAATTCCTTGACATGCTAGGAGTATCTCCAAAAATAATCAGGCAAAGTTTCCCGTGTTGGCAAAATTGGCCAAAAAGTATCTGTACGAACCAGATTCATCAGTGGTGAGTGAACAGTTGTTTGGTGTAGCTGGCTTGGCTGTTTTCTGACAGTTATTTAAGATCTGTCTGACAGACAATATTTACCTTTTTGTTTTCCGTTTTTTTCGGCATCTAATAAATTTTTGACCTTTCCAGTTTCCGTTTTCCAGCTGTTGAAATTTTTTTACCTTTCTATTTTCCGTTTTACAACTGTTGTAAACTTTTTACCTTTCGATTTTTCCATTTTCCGTCAATTTTACAACCAGGCTGTAGAGACTAAAATCGGCACTTGGTGTTCCATGGCATTGCACCTGTCAGATTGAATCGTTGAATGAGTCCACTGATGGAAAACTTTTCCTCTTGAATTGAGAAATTGAAAAAAGCGGCTGGTAAAAGTGGTTGAAATACACAAAAAAGGCTTGGAAAAGTCACATGGTGCACTCCCTCAGCACCTCCAAGCCTACACCCTGTTTCGACCCTTTTCAGTAGACAGGAATTTTTTAGAGAGAGGTGGCAGGGTCTCATCAGTACTGACCACCACTCCTTAGCTCCTACAACCCTAACCCTACCTCCTACAAACTTACTGGGGCAGCGGCGGTGGGCGTGGAGTTATCTTCGGACATGTTGGCGGCACAGTCGCTGGGTGATTTATGTGTTCTTTTGCTGCCGGTTTTCAGCATAATTCAAAAAATGAGAGAAAATAGGCAAAAACCGGCAGTTATATGCACGCCTTGAATTTGAATTTTACCGCCTCATTTGTTCTATTAACTTGAGCCTCAGGGTTATTTTACGGTATGTATGCGTAGAATATCTACCAGTTAATTTGCTTAGTAATTAACTTTCTAAATATATTTACTTAATAAAAGCCTAGCCTTTGTCTTTAAAGATTTCAGTTCAGATTTATGCTGCTATTTTCTGAAACCATATAATTATGCAGCTGATTTGCTGGCACTGAAACAGATGATCCAATAACTCTCTGTATTTATGTTGGTAACACACTTTAACTGTTCCATTAATTTACAACTAGCACTGTAAAAATCACATAATCTTTTTAGGTTTCTAGAGAATATTTCCAAATTATTTCACTGTATGTGCACAACATCCAAGTGTCTGTGCATAGGGTATAAATTAAATGCCCAGCCTCCAGTAGAGGCCATTACAACATTCCAGCCTGCAGCAAAACCACCAAAAACTCCAACCCAGCAGAGGCAAGCAGTGTAGCTGTGAAGCAGTGCAATGAAGCAAGGGAATCTAGTGCTGCCAGGAAAACTAACCTAACCTAATACCTAACTCAATTGACGCTTGGCGCCATTTTCCTGGCACTTTGCCATCACTAGTCTAAACCGAACCTCGAAGCACTTTCTATATAGGTATTTATTTGCAGGCCATTATTATTGACCATAATAAGAATACTTGCGTAGCATCACACAAGAAGCCGTTATAGCACTTGCCGCTTGCTAAGCAACTTTATAGCCATCATAATATTTGCTCGCAAGTGTGTGCTGGAGAAATTTATTTATTTGTTTTCTGGAATGGTATCGGAATTCATGCGTCAGTGCTGGAGTACGTATTTCTATAGCGAAGTGCGACGTAAAGTTGCGGTGCAATGCTTTTTCTGTGATTGAAGCGGACACAAACCGTTTTATCGGGTAGCTCGATATGAATTTGCCATAAATTGCCTTAATTTGTCGATTCTGAACATGATTCTGTATCTGAGGCCGGCTCCCAATAAAATCGTGTAATTTGTATCGTGTACTTTTCTTCATCACTAGGTAGTGATGTAAAAGCGCCATGGCGCTGACGCTTGGCGCTAGCGCCAAAGCAAAAAGCGCCATGGCGCTTTTGGCGCTTGGCGCTATCTTTTTATGGCGCCATTGGCGCTTTGGCGCTATCTTACGTGGCGCCATTGGCGCTTGGCGCCATGCCCATGCCCATTTTGTCCGGCGCCAGGAACAAAATGCCTGGCGCTGGCGCTTGGCGCTAGCGCCAAAGCAAAGACATTTGCGAAAAACATGTAATATTGTGTGGGCTTGAGTTGCGTCTTGGAACTAGGTAATTTGTTCTGTCAAATTGTCAGTTTTGTCAGCAAAGTTGTTAAAAGGTACGTACGTTTACTCGAAAAATACGCGTACGCGAGTACGCGGTAAATACATTTACATATACTTTTCAAAAAAATACCGTATGCACTTGTATCTCCTAGAATAAAGAGACCTTGAAAACTATTTTATCCATCATTTGCTTATAGAAAAACATACGTTGTGCTGTACACATATGAAAAAGTGCCCACGTTTACATATTCTATGAAGAAAAGTAGTCGTTTCAACACTGACAAAAAAGTACCCACAGGTACGCGTAAGTACGAGTAAAAAAAAGTATTTTACGTTTTCGATACTTTGTGGTGAGTAAAAAAATATTTTACGTTCACATATACTTTTACAAAAGTTCAGTAATTCTAACAACTCTGTTTGTCAGTTCAAGTGTGTAAGTTGTGGTCACACCGCACGTGTGGTAATTATGTGGCAAAAATGCACGCATGAATGCATGATGGTGAAATGCATCTCATTAGCCACTTTTGCCTAAGAATCCAAGTGTATCCAAATTTTAAAGTTCGCTTTAGCACAATTTTTAGGCTCAAAAAGAAGAAAATTGCCCACTCAACACACAACACTTATTCTAATAACACAAAATACGCAATTTTCCGGCGGGGGGGAAATTTTCACAAAAGGGATAATACACTAATAATCGACCAAACGCGGCGCATGAAAATAATCGCCCTGAGCCGGCTAATTACTTTGATTAAAATCGCGCTTGGGACACTGCACATTAATCGGCACGCTAATCGGCACGCTTGCGCAAGATCAAAAGATCAATCTAAAAAATTAAGGACTTATTTGCATGCTTGGAGGATATATAAGAGCCGAAAATTTCGACTCAAATCATTCGCTGACTTCACTCGACATCCGACATCACTTCTCCAGCATGGGCAAACGTGGCGGCAAGCGCTCGCACAGCGTCGCACCGAAAGGCAACGCGACTACCGACGAATCTCCCGGCTGGCAAATCGCCAGCGGCAAAGGCCAGCAGCCGCTCAAGAAAAAGCCAAAGCGCTACGTGGAAGGTTTTGAGGTAAATTGGTTGTGTATTGCACCTGTTGACACAAGAGAATGTGCTGAAGTTATGTGCCTAAACGGTGCTTTTCTATTTTTTGGTTTTCTTGAATCTTTAGTTACTCGGATTTCTGTCAAATTTTATCATCTAAGCTGTTAAACGCTTAACCTAGGGCGAGGTGCCTATCATAGAAACTTCAAATATACTTTCTTGCCTAAACTATTTATGATAGGGCGATACGAGCTCGCCAACAGCTTTTTCAAAAATTAAAATACAATTTCACTGTCCCTGTCAATTTGTCTGTGCCACCGGCATTTGACATACAGTGTGACAAAAATACCTATAAAGTTTTCATTCAAAAATATTTATTTTCAAACGTGTTTTCGACATAACTACCTTCTATCTATTAGTGCTTCTGACGCTTCATCACTAGCACTAAGCTCCTTTCTTTGCCTTATTCCTGCGGGGAGCCAAGGAAAGGTAGCAAAATTGGTAACCTATAGCCGGACCCCAGCCAAACGGCGAAGGCTAGATAGTTACAAAAACAGCACTTAATGACCTACACCTACCCCCCCAGACACCCCACCACACGTGCGATTCGAACGCCGAGCGCATAAAGCGGCTCGAAACCGACGCCTGCCGCTACAATGTCATTTGGAAGAACCACGGTTTCGATCCGAAAGTGGCGCCCTACGAAAACAGAAGAAAAGTGAAAGATTTCATGGTTAACGCCATGGGAATCGATCGCGCGGACGGTAGTGTTTCACAGTTGGACTACGTCACTTTTCGGGGGACTGTCATGGTGGTGGGTACTCAAGGGGTCACTTCTTCTTAATTCTCAATTTTCCAAAAATATCACTCATCGTGCTGTACAAAAATAAATCATTCTCTCAAAAAAACAGACCATAAAAATATCAAAATCCTATCAAATACTCATATAACCATTTTCCGCTCTAAATAACTTTCTACAAATCACCTTCATAAATACATTTTTCGATACATACTTTCCCTAAATCGTAACCACTCGCTAATTTTTCTAATCACAATATGCCCCCCCCCACCCCCCCAGACTCGCTTCATGTCGTGGGGCGCTGCCGACGCGTTCTTAAAACATGCGCCCAAACTCCGAAACATCGCTGATGGCAAAATTCAGCTCCACCGTGACAAATCGAAAGAGGAGCTTGCGGAAGAGGCCGCTTGCAAAAGCATTTCGTTTTTTGCTTCGGTCGCTTCCGACACGCACCGCTTTTTTGTAATGCACGGGCCCAAAATTGGCACCGCTGAAATAGAAGCGCCGCGCAACTCAAAACCGATAGCGGTTCAATTTGCGGGCGAATTTGAAGAAGAACATTCGAAATTGATCGAGAAAGGGAGGGAAATTGTCAAAGTGAGCTTATAAAAACTGTATAAACTTTGGGCTCTGGGCAATAGCATGAAAAAAGCACTAAAGGTATCACAGGCAATGTGACTCTACCATCCATGTTTGCAAAAATCTGTAAATGCACCACATGCAATGTGTTCTCTACTATTTCGATCTCATAAATACGGTCAAAACCACTACCTATCACAAAAAAACCCACCCCCCAAAACCCCAGATCGACCGAAATGCGCTCCAGAAGAAAAACGCGGCCAGGCGCAGCGCGAATCACGTTCAACCGTCCACCAGCGGTGGTCCGGGCGTCGATCCACGCCGAGGCGCTTCCGCAGGTAACTTGGTGGCTGATATGATAGGAGCCATGACAAGCGTTACGGTCCGCAAGGCGGGGCTTTACTCTACCATGTGCATTTTTCAACCCTCTACAGTGCGCATTTTTCAAACACTCAATTCACGCCAGCACACTCTCTCTTTACGCGATGCAAAAACACCTTTTCACACTTATAAACGGGGCTTTCACAACCAACCACTTACCTAACACCTATACTCACCCAACATCACCCCCGCGCAGGAAAAACTAGAACCCCCGAAAACGCGAACCCGGGAACCAAACGCCCTAACACCGTAGACGACACACCGACCACGTCAGTCGCGCCCAAGGGTCGTCGCTTGTGAATTTAGTGATTACCGTTTTTTCGTGGTAACCTTAACACCCCCAATTTCCGTAAAATTTACGCTATGCATTACTGGCACAGTGCCAACTACAATTCCCAATATTCTGTATAGATTCAGCGTCCAAACAGTCATCTAAGAAAAATCGCCCTCTTATCACCTAATCTATCCGCCCCACACCGCAATCACCGATTATAAATAGCTACTTAGTTTCGATAGAAAGTATTATCAAATGTAACATACACCGTTAAATCGTAAACAAATTCGCTTGTTTATCACTTACAAAAAACCAGTTCACTCCCTTTTTATTCACTATACATCATCAATTGTACAGTTTCTAAGAAATTCGTCATTTCGATATCCTAACTATTTATATACTTATAACAACATGACGTCATTGAGTTTACAAAAATAAACATCTGCAGACTTGTCATTTCACTTATTTACAAAATTCAATAAAACATGAAACTGGATACAAAAATAAACGTCAATCTAAAAATGTCACAGTAGGCTAAAAATAGACAACTATAAATACCGTTTTAAATGCCATATTCAGCTGTGGTCTGTAGCCTAGTGGTTAAGGCATTTGCTTAACACAGACCCGATAACTGGCAATGATGACAACCTTTTGAAACCACAATATCTGATGCCATAAGAGGGGAGATGGCAGATGATGGATAAAATCGGAATTCTGAGCCTTTTTTCCACTTTTTCACACCCAATTAAGCACAATTTACAACATGGCTCATCATTCCCGAAGTTTTTAAACCAATCAAAAACTCCTAATCAATAAAAAATGGAATACTCCCACACGCGACCCCCGGTGGATCGAAACCGGCCGCGAACAAAAAACATAAAAACTTTTTGCACTTTTTTTAGTCGCTTCTTCTGCAGTTGTTTCAACAAGATTTGACAACAATATCACATAAAATCGGACATAAAGAAGAATCGAGCATCAAATTACATGCATTCAGACACATTCTAGATTGAAAATGTTTCTAAAAACTCCCACAGCAACCACCACCTACATAAACACTTTGGCAAGTGTGCACTACATTTTATCAGGCTCCACAGAAAGCACAGGCGCTTCAGGAGAGACGTGTGCCACACAGACATGATAATCCAACACCAATATCAAACCACACCCAACCCACCCTCAACCATTATGAATACTGGCCTTCACGAAATCACGCATAAAGCTACCGCATACGGGGGAACCGATGCAAACTGCTCTTATGCTAGTTTCAAGCCATTCATAAACCAACCTAATCCAACAGCCCTCATGAGGGCTACCCAGCCAAGGGACATCTGGAAACTTAACACAGTTCCAGAAAACACTGCCACAAAGGTTGCAAAGGACGAGGGAGCCATACACATTAAGTGCGGGTATAAAAAGTGCCTAACCTGCACGCATCTTTCAACAGAAGAAACATTCAAATCAAATACCACTGGTCGAGAATTCGCTCACCATCCGGACTTAAATTGCAAAACAAAAAATGTGATATATATGCTAAGTTGCAAAAATTGCGAAATACAATATGTAGGGGAGACCAAGCAAGAACTAAAACACAGAATATGTCAACACATAATCGACATAAAACATGCCATAACAGGAAAAAAAGACGTGCACACACATTTTCACAGCCACTACACAAACGGCGCATGCAAACTGCATCAACTAAAAGTAGACATATTGGAAAAAATCTACAAAGGAGACATTGGAAACCGAAAACCTGATGAATTCACAAACAGCGAACTACTATACATAACAGCTCTCAACACCGCGTACCCATTTGGCGGCAATAGTATCATTAAAGGACTAGGTAACCTAAACGACATGGATTTAATGAACGTCAAAAACAGGCTTCCTTTTTTGAACTTCAGCCTACCAAGAACACCACGGGTACGCCCTACAACTAGAAACAGAGACAAATCCTATAAGAAAATTGTGCCTGACAACGTCGACTCAAACCGAACAATATATAACAAAGCTACACACGTAAAACACAGGCATATCGAGAGCGCTATTGCAGAAATAGACGAAACACATAGAAAAGGTGAAATTGACGACATCACCTATCAGAAGTATGTGGCAATGTTCGCCGCCAAACGGCAACGAACACTGCCAAAAAACAAACGAGCTGAAAAACCGATCATATTTCAGTATGAGTATTCAAACACATATGACGACCATAATGGTCTGAATAAATGCATCACCTCAGAATCTACAACAAAAAATCTGCCAAAGGAAATAAAAGAAACCTTAAGAAACGTTCTAATAGCAAAAAAACTACCCAAACCAATTGCATTAAAAGTACATAACTACAACAATGTCCTGAAAGAAATCTCAGACACAGAAAGGGAACGAATACACCGAAACCCATGTAATTGTCACAACAGCCAATATAAAGACCTGCATCATGGACACATAATTACAGGGGATCTTTCCATTTGCAAAAACAAGAGCCTAGAGAAAATACTGTCATATGGAGCAAAGTACCGACTTCCAACAAAACCAAACAAACAAAACACCATGCAAAAAACTGATGCAACAATTACGGAAATCTATAACTTTCTAGCTCGCAAACACCCTAACCACGACGACACACTAAAAGAATGGAAAGAAAAAGCACTAAAACTATGCCACCGAAAATTAAACTACCACTCGCCTGAAACACACATGTCAGAGGAGACAATACGAAATGCGCTAGAAACACTGCAAAACCTACACACGGAATATGTAATAACACCCATAGACAAAGCAGCTGCAACTTTTGCATTCATCTGTAAAAAATACTACCTAGAAATAGTTGACAAAGAACTAGGCGTAACTAACGACTGGCAAAAAAGCGGTAACAAAACTTACAGCTATATCGGCACGGCACATAACAATGGAATGCAAATCCACAACAAACTCAAAACAGAAACTGTAGCACGCAGCTGTGACATCACACGCTACAACAACAGCTTCCCGATCATCTACGCCACCCCAAAATTCCACAAAACACCCATAAAATTCCGTTTTATAGCTGGCAGCAAGCGCTCTAACATAAACGCCCTGGCCTGGGATCTACACAAAATATTACAATACCTGGACACAAGGTTGAAAACTTATTGTGACACAATATCTCAGCGAAATGGAATCAACCGCTACTGGCTGTGTAAAAACAGCACGGAAGTAGCAAAATCGTTAAAAAACCAAACAAAAATTCACCACGTAAACACATTCGATTTCGCTAACATGTTCACAACATTACCACACAACCTTATAAAAACAAACATAAAACTTCTGTTAGATACCATAATAAAAAATGGAAAAATCAGGGTGAACAAACGCAACGCGTTCACCAACAACTCTAACAAACCTGGCACAATATACGATACAAGTCAAGTAGAAACACTGCTTGACATGGTACTCTCAAACACATATGTAACATATTGTGGCCACATATACAAACAAACTAAAGGAATTCCTATGGGTGGTAGCGCTTCGAGCGACATAGCAAACCTATGTCTTGCGGGGATGGAATTCAGATACCTAGGAAACAAAAATAACAGAATCGCGGGCAGAACACTTAAAAATACAAAACGTTACGTCGACGACATCATCGTCCTCAACGACCCACACTTCCTCAAAAAAGCCCAGCAAATCTACGGTCAAGAATTGACCCTGGAACCAGACCTCACCGAAAATGGCAACAAAGTCCATTTCCTAGACCTGGACATCAAAATACATAATTTTCACCCGACCTTTAAACTCTGGAATAAAACTGACGACTACAAGTTCCAAATCGTAAAAAACACCCATGTTTCCAGCAACATTCCCACCAACATATCTTACAATGTCATGTACTCACAAAGCAAACGTTTCTTAGACATCTGTACCCACCTGGCAGATGCAACAAATCGAATAAAATTACTCCACGTTAATTTATTAAACATGGGCTTTGAAGCCCACAAGATCACGGCCACCCTGGTCAAACTCAGCATACACTACCCCAATCTATTCACCAAACATCAATTAACTACCGGGAAAGACATCATAGCCTGGGTAAACACCACAATCCCCTGAAAATTTCTACCTCGCCGGAAAATTGCCCACTCAACACACAACACTTATTCTAATAACACAAAATACGCAATTTTCCGGCGGGGGGGAAATTTTCACAAAAGGGATAATACACTAATAATCGACCAAACGCGGCGCATGAAAATAATCGCCCTGAGCCGGCTAATTACTTTGATTAAAATCGCGCTTGGGACACTGCACATTAATCGGCACGCTAATCGGCACGCTTGCGCAAGATCAAAAGATCAATCTAAAAAATTAAGGACTTATTTGCATGCTTGGAGGATATATAAGAGCCGAAAATTTCGACTCAAATCATTCGCTGACTTCACTCGACATCCGACATCACTTCTCCAGCATGGGCAAACGTGGCGGCAAGCGCTCGCACAGCGTCGCACCGAAAGGCAACGCGACTACCGACGAATCTCCCGGCTGGCAAATCGCCAGCGGCAAAGGCCAGCAGCCGCTCAAGAAAAAGCCAAAGCGCTACGTGGAAGGTTTTGAGGTAAATTGGTTGTGTATTGCACCTGTTGACACAAGAGAATGTGCTGAAGTTATGTGCCTAAACGGTGCTTTTCTATTTTTTGGTTTTCTTGAATCTTTAGTTACTCGGATTTCTGTCAAATTTTATCATCTAAGCTGTTAAACGCTTAACCTAGGGCGAGGTGCCTATCATAGAAACTTCAAATATACTTTCTTGCCTAAACTATTTATGATAGGGCGATACGAGCTCGCCAACAGCTTTTTCAAAAATTAAAATACTTCCGCAAGCCGAGTCCCAATCACTAAACTTGAAGGAGTTCTTGTGATACAATTATTTGGGGTGGGACTAATTTGACGAACATGATTGCGCTATTTAAATGTCCTTTTTTAACTGAGCAGGCTCATGTTCTGCAGTTTTGTGACATTCAAATGGCTTTTGATGTAATTTTACCGTACAATTTCAATGGAAACAAGTGGCGACAACTTTGCTTCACAACTACTTTTTCGAGGGTATTTCGAATAAATGTCTGTAAATAATTGTTCGAAGAATAGAATGTCCGGATAGAATATTTAAGTAGGTATTTATTGATATTTATAGGTACGTGACAGTATACCTGAAAATTTACGTCAGTTGTGAAGTCCTACTCGCAGATTCGAAATCCCCCCCCCCCCCCCAGACACACCCATGCAGAAACTGCGAAGCTATTCTGAAGATCAAATAAAAATATACAATTTATACATCAAATTTAGTAAATTTTAGATAACTACCCCTGCACTTACTTTTGCATTTACGTACATATGTACATATTTACGTACATAAACAAGAACTTGTATTTACTACAATGTACATTGACTAACGAAGCTAATAAACGTCGATACGTTCTACCATATGGCTTTCAAATCACATGGAAATCTAAAAACAGCTCCCGCTGAGCACGTGGCCGAAACAAATGGCGCCGCACGCACAAATCACTGAATTGGCAACAGGCCAACTAAATGGAGGCATCGGTGAAAATTTTAAACTCGGTTAGTTGAGGGATTGAAACCCGTAGTTCCTTATTTCAGTTTGAATTTCTTTACATGTGTCGCCTTTTTCTTTGTATAGATGCTGAGGGGGTCCTCTGAGGGTAACAATTCAAATTTACAATAGCCTACCTACCGTATTTCTTCTAATAGAACGGCATACCTCCAATAGAACGGCAGGTTTTGGCACTTAATTGCACTCACAAAATAAATAGAACGGCAGCCTCCAATAGAACGACAGGTAGAAATTACGTTGGAATAGTGCCAGAACACACAAATATAAGAAAAATGGGTGGTGAGAACATCCAAGTTGTTCATAAGTATGATTTAGAGTTATTTTCACATTTGGTATTGTATGAATTGATGCGCTGATAGTAAAATGTTGTTCATTTTTCATAAAAAATACTATGTTTAAGTGAAAAATGTCTGAAAAATATTGGTGAAAAAATATAACGGCAGCCTCCAATAGAACGGCACCTCTAATAGAACGGCAGGTAAAAAAGGTTGACGAAAAAATAGAACGGCGCTTTTCTATTCGAATAAAAACGGTATTTATGTTTTTACATTTCTCATTTTCACAAAAATTCTGCAGATGCAATTTTCATATGAAATCAACGAGAATACAAACCAATGTTTTCACCGTTCGGTAAACAGCACTCGAAGAGATTGCCGCGGCATTTTTCCCCTCCGCTGAAGCGAAATATAATCAAGCTGGTAGATATTTTTTACGTCATTTTCTATTCAGGGGCTATGCTTTTCAGTGTTTTAGAGCGCGGCATTCAGGATACCTAATTCTTTCTACTCAAAAAACTGCCAAGCAACTCTTGAAGGAAATATATGAAGCAATTGTGCGAAAATGACTTGTGTCGGACCGACACTTTGCATCCAATTTTTTTATAACATGGTCATGAAGTGCACAGTTGTTAAAAGTACTGAATTTTTTTCAAAGTAAACGTAATTTTAAAGTATTTTGATTTTACTCACAGCTGAGTACAGAACACGTAAAAGTGAGTATTTTTCCTCTTGGAAAATGTAAAACTTAGTCTTTTCTCTCACAGAAAATGTAACAGTCAGTATTTTTGCAATTCTAACTCTGCACATTCTAATTGTATTTTTTGCAACTGGAATACATTCTTGGTACTAGTGTACTTTTAAAAAGTATACCACAAGTGAAAAAAGAAAAGTGATACCTGAAAGAAATATAGAGATAGGATGCCCTGAAACGTAGATTTACCCATTGATTGAGGTGCACTGCAGAGTCGTTAGAAAAGTCAACTTTTTATGTAAGTAAAGTTATGAAAAGTAAGAAAAAGTAAAGGTAAATGTAAGGTATTTTTATTTTGCTCACCGTTGAGTGTAGAAAATGTTAAGTAATTTTTTGAAATTTACACTGGGTAAAAGGTGAGTAAAATACATTTTTTGGGGGCAGCGGTACAAGATGAAACCAAGTATTTTATTCTCATATAAAATGTAAAGTGAGTATTTTTCAATTTATACTCTGTAAAATGTAAAATCGGGTATTATGTCTGACAGAAAATGTAAAAGTCAGTATTTTACCATTTTTACCCAATAATACATCATAGATGCATATTTTCAGCAGATACGTATTTCTGAAAAATGTTGGCCACTTTCAATGTCCACATCGATTTTTTGTTATGCTTTAAATACCCATTTCAGTACGTTTTCTGTACTGGCATACTTTCAAAAAGTTCGCATAAAAGAGAGTACAGGTGATTTTTAATAGGAAACGTAAACCTACTCACTCAGTACTCAAGTAAACGTAAATACGTTTTAACAACTATGGTGTACTGTGCATACCTATGTAAATACACCTAACTATATTCCGTACTCTGTGACGTAAAAGGAATTACCATGGACATTAGCTCAAATTACAACAACAAACCAAACCGAACCATTAAACCCGTCACAAGTCATATCGCATACAATACATTAGCACTACGCCGGTCCCCAATAAACTTTTGCATAGACGCCGCCGGCATCAGAGTAAATAAATATAAATATTTAGGTAGTCTACTTCAAGTGTTGGAGGAGCGCTTTTTTCTTTTTGGCGCATCTATTCAAAATATGTACTGCACTCGAATACGATACCTATCTACAATTCTTACTATGTTTTTCGATGACAGTTACCGTATTTCCTCGAAATACACCCCCCCCCCTCGAAATACCCCCCTCAAAATGGGCACTATGAATTTGTGGTCCGGGAAATGCATAACAGACGTTCAAAACACTTACTGTGTTACGTTAGAACATCGTTTATACCATCTACATCCTTATATAAGGCTGTAAAAACTTATAAATGGTGGTTATTGTTGCATTTTTCACGTTTTTCTCTCAAAATTTTCACTTTGAAAAAATAAACCCCCGGGGGGTAATTCGAGGAAATACGGTATGTAAACTACTTGCTAAGTTATCTAAAGTACTCACAATTACCACCAATGGTTTTTTTAGGTATTTAGTAGGCATGTTTACATAGTAAAACGAATGCAGAGTACATATTTTCGACGCGAGCCACACAATTTGAAAGTTTTTTTTGGCATTTTTAGTCAACTACGAAAAGATTAAAAGCTAAGCGCACTTCACAAGTGTTTGTTTGCTTTTGTTTTCAGTTGCGTATTTTCAAATCTTCACCTCAAATGAGCATTTTTTACATAGGTAAATACCTAGTTGCTTAGCTTTCGGCCCCGCGGGTGGAAACATTTTTTCTACAACATTGAACCACGTGCAGCGGAGCGTAAAAGAGGCAAGATTTGAAGGGTTCGTTAGTGGATTCAGCGCAATGCCCCAGATAGTGTATTTAATCTAACTGCAACAAATACCTAGGTATTTTACCGTCCGTCAGGGCGCATAATCTACAGACGGCACACCTTACAATGAAATCTACCATATTCCATCTGAATAAATGTACAGATATAATTTTTTTTCGCATCGCATCGCACTTAAATTAATTTGGTGCACAATTTGAATGTGACCCTATTCATCATAAAATGGTATCATTCATGGTATCATGATGGAGTGTTCCTTCGGTAAAATGCATAGCGTTCGCTCCGCCGAGTATAGCTAGTAATTCCCAATTCCATCTCATATCCAAGAATCAGAAAAACTAAGAATAATTAGTAAAACGCAGCACTTTTTTGCAGTCTTTATAGCACTGATCGTTAACGATGGCAAACCGTTTAGGAAAAAAGTGTTCAAATTTTTAGATTATTTTTTTCTTTAATGACTTTTCGAATTTCAAACCTCTCCAAAAGCAATTATCGTATCATTAACTAGTTACTTAATATTGCAATACATCTTTATGTTTTACGGCTGTTGTTTTCCGAGCTCTTGCTGCCGACATATTTGATCATTTTTATTTTTATGCGACGAATAGGTACATCCATATTAAATAAAAGTTCAATATTATGTTTTTACATTTTGTTCATTCACATTTTTTTTCTTATTCATTTCAAACAAAATTACAGAAATAGTTCGTAGACACTCTTCGAATTTCTAAATTTTCGAGCTCTTTTAACGTTGCAATATAAATTTTGAAAACGATCCCGTATTTTCAAATGTTTGGTAGTCATCATCTCATCGTTACTGATAGTTGGTTCGGCTCAGCATCAGTTCTGCACTAATAGCATAAAGCACAAGTGGCTTCACGTGTAACACATTTTTATAGTGAGTAGTATAAAAAACACAACAAGATAAATAGCTAGGTAAATAAAATTTATTACGCCGACAATTTGTGAATTAACCCTATGGCCATATTTTACTATGCTACAATTTCATATGCATGCGAAAATGGAATGCAACTCATTCACGCATAAATTTTCAAATGTACTTCTGTAATGTAAACTGCGTTCTGATCAAGTCCGGCAGTCAGTTTCAGAAGATATTGCTGATGTAAAGGGATGAAATTTGGGGGGGCGGGAATATGTAGCCGACATCCGGTGTTCCTGACGTTGCATTCAAAAATTTTAATCATATTTTCATTTGCTACTTAAAAAACGTAGCATACCGTATTACCTCTAATATAAGGTATACCTTATATTGTTTTCGTCACATTTTTCGAGCCAAAACTTATGCCTTATATTAGAGGGTACCTTATATTAGAGGGTACCTTCAATTATTTTCACCAGATTTTAAAGAAATTTCAGTAACAGTGAACAACGATACAATTCATTTTTTTCAAATTGGAATGTACAAAATAGGTGGTACAGTATCACTACAAAATGGCAGAAGTCGACCAAGAGTTATCGCAGTGCCCTTCGGCACCATTTCCATCATTTTCCACCATGTTTGGCGACCGTTTTTATGATTTTGCGCGTTTTGGCACGCAGCCAGCTGTGCCTTATATTAAAGGTTTGCCTTATATCAGAGGGTACCTTATATTTATTTCGTCGCCTTCAAAATAGCCAAAAGTTATACCTTATATTAGAGGGTACCTTATATTAGAGGTATGCCTTATATTGGAGGTAATACGGTATCTAAGTGTGAAATTCTAAAAATTTAACTTATGTAGCTGTGAAATTTCCTGTTGATCACATCTGGACAGTAACTACAACCCCCCCCCCCCCCGCAGTACACCTTGTAAATATTGCAATGATGTCATAAGTGATGTCATGTTTGTGATTCAGTTTTTTACACCATTTTACACCTTAAACCCTCGTCCTTTGACGTCAGCTACATCCCCCCGATGTTTCAGTATAAGCGTGCATATCTGGAGTTACAGCACCCAAAGTGGCGGAAATCCACCGGACGCCAGAGTTGACAGGGACACTGCAAAATTTTTTTTCACATATACTGTGACCCTAACTTAGGGGGTCGCCGCCGCCCCTTCCGTCAGTGTATAGTATAGTAGAGGTTTGTGTCGCCAACATTCCTCCAAACTACAGCTCTTATTCCTCGAATAGCAGGAGATAGGGCATCATTTTCGTATTTGTAAACTGACTGCCGGACTTGATGCAAACGCAGTTTACCTATTTACATGAAACACATCCCATCTAATACAGTTGACTGGATGTGTGTTGTGTTATATTTTAGATAATTGATGACAGGAACTCGTTTCAAATGGATCTCAGAAACTGTTGTTTGGACTAGATGTATGCAATAGAGATTTTAGCTGAAATGTTTGATCACCTGTAGTCAATTTCAGACATTTTTTTCACATCGTTTCACTTTCTATGACAATTTTTATCTTGTTTTGTCCAAGTGTGGAATGTAAGCACACAAACATTAGTACTACATTTTGGTAGACTTTGCCTTGGATAAGTAAACTTTTTTCTATCATTTCATTACAATAATAACAGTATAAATATACCTGAGCGCTGTCAATGTATAATAATTACAATGATATCAACTACCCTGCCCACGCACAGACAACTCAATGAACAAATCTACATTTTCGCTTCTCAACATTCACCTGCAAAACGTGCAATATTCCACGCTGCTAAACACCTGGCTCATGGCCAACATGAACACGCTCAACCACACTGGCATGAACAGCGACCTGAACACCTCAGGCACCGGTGACTACACCGATCCCAGATCCAGTGACACATTCCAGGTGCCAATCCCAGACCCTGTAAAGTGTAAAGAAAGGTGTGAAATGTCATGCAAAATGCCATGCAGAGTGTCAATTGTCATGATCATGTAAAGTGAAGTGTCAATTGGCATGCAAGTGTCAAATGTCATGTTGAATGCTATCTAAGCAAAGTGTCAATTATTTATCCAAATCTTATTTTTTTGCATCCAGGTCTTATGTTTTGGTTCTTATGTTATCATTTCTTATGTTTGATAATAAGATTTGGATACTCAATTGATACTTTACTTTACATTTGAGACTTTGCATGAGAATTGACACTTTACTTGACATTTGACACTTTACTTCACCTTAACAGGGTTTGAGACTGCCACCAGGTCTATCTCAGCGTGAGCACCTGGCTCGCGTGTTTGCTAGGCGCCTGCTGTTTACTGGGCCTGGTGTCTAATTGCATGTCGATTTGGGTGTTCACCAGACCCAGTATGAAGGCGCCCATAAATGTCCTGCTGACTGCGCTCAGTGCGGTCGATGCTACGCTTTTGGTGCTAGCGGTGCCGGCCTTTGTGATGCCTGGTGAGTTTTCGTATGGGTGGATTGGGGGAAGAGGCTGAATGGGGTGCTGTAAAAGCGCCCGTGGGACGAGGTAAATAGTGACGGTAACGCACCACGGCGCTGGCGCCTGGCGCTAACGCCTAAGGAAAAAGCGCCATGGTTATTTTGACGCTTGGCCCTATTTTGTTGTGGCGCCATTGGCGCTTGGCGCGATACCCATAAAAAGTACTTGGCGCTATTTTTGCGTGGCGTCAGAAAACAAAATGCCTGGCGCCAAAGTCATGGTCCTTTTTCCATCGCTAATCGAGAATGATCAGATCACTACGAGCAGATAGAAAGTACGCGAGTACAGAAAATGTAAGACGAAAGATTAACGGGGTGCCGAGAAAGCAAAAACTACCCAGTTTAGAGCAATAAATCAATCGGATATCATTATCAAGCCTTTTCTTATAATCAATTATTCGACAAGCCCTTGATTTATTTACTTTTCGCAGGCTTCAATGCGCAATGGAGATCAACCGAATTAGAAATTATGACCAAATATGCGACGCTTTATTTGTACCCGATCACATTGGCAACGCAGACGTGCTCAGTGTGGCTCATGGTTTTAATTACAGTGGAAAGATATTTTGCGGTAAGTTTTGATGCCTAAATGGTGTTTGTCGTAGGCAGTGAGGCTGATCAAATCATGAACATGATAGATCGAGGCGTCGAATTATTGCAATTTCATTCGACAACAACTTGTCGTCACATAAAAACGTTTTGTCGCATAAAAAATCAGCGCGGCATAATTTAGTGTCGCCTTCAAGTTTATCAGAAGAAGTTGGCAAAGTGCCATCATCTCTTCTCAACGCAGGTATGCCGTCCATTCCAAGCAGCATCTAGACAATCGGCTACGCGAATGGCTTGCTATGCAGCATTTATTGGCGTGGCCGCGTTCGCGTACAATTTTATTCGATTTTGGGAATATTCTGCGCATCCCACCGATCCGATAGCTGTGGAATTTTTACTCAGGGGCAATCACTACTACTATGTAGTCTACTATAGTACACTGTATTTGGTTACGCATTTTGTGATACCATTCTCGCTGTTGATCATATTGAATATGTTGGTTCTTTTGAATTTTGCTTTTTATAAGCTTAAAATTGGCGATAAATTAATAGCGATCATGCATAATAAAGTAGCCGCGGTTAAAATTAGTGATTGGGGCAAAATAAGTGCAAATTTGGGCAAAAAAAATTCAGAAGAACTCACTTTTACGTTATTTGGGGAAAAGTATTTGACTCACATACCTATACTCATGATAAAAAGACAAAAATTATACTTTCTGTATTGATGGGGTAAGTAAAATAGACATACTTTACGTTTACGTATAGGTTCTTTGAAAAAGTTCAGTACATTGACCAACTCTGCCCTGAACTGACCCACCTGCGCGCAGGTTCGTAGTGCGTGCGATAATCCACGCGCGCTGGCGGCGGCGCACCCTCACCCGGCACGAGCGCGGCGAGCACACCACGTCGGTGATGATGATAGTCGTCACGGCCATGTTCGCCGTGTGCAACGCGCTCACGTTGGTCATCAACGTGGTCGAGATGGTCGACACGGACGTGTTCCTGACCAACCCCGCGCTGGTGACTGTCTCGGACGCTGTGAAATAGCTTGTGAAAGTGTAAATTGTCACGCAAAGTGTAAAATGTAAAAATGCCCTGGAAAATGGTAAATGTACACCCATTCTTAAATCACCCATGTTTTCAATGCTCAAATGTGCCAGCGCTTTGAGTAGCCGCGGTGAAAGCCACTTTAATTTAGATAAAGCGTTTGAAGCAGTATTAGATGTCTGCTTGTTCGCTTCTCTCCCAGACCATGTAAAAAGGGAAACAAAGCTTCCATTTTACAGGGCATTTTACAAGACTTTTGACACTTTGCATGCCATTTCACATTTTACAGGGCATTTTACGGCATCTGTGATTGCCCCCAGGCCTTCGTGCTCAACGACGCGAGCAATCTATTGGTCATAATCAATTCATCCACAACATGGCTCATTTACTACCGCCTATCGACTCGCTACAGGCGCCTATTCAAGTACCTGGTGTTCAGCTGCTGCGCACCCGCCTACGCCGACTCGACGCTCTTGAAGAAGGGCCACGCGTGGGGGTCGGTCAGCTCGGCGGCCAGCGTGTACCACCACAAGAAGTACGCGTGCCGCACGGGCGACCCGAACGGAGACAGGTGCCGCTTGCGGATACTGTAAAGTTACTTGGACGATGGAAAATGTCATGTAAAGTGACAAAAGTGATGTAAATAAAGTGCCCTGTGAAATGGCAAACGAGTTTGCCATTTCCCAGGGCACTTTACGTGACTTTTGTCACTTTAAATGACATTTCACACTTTAGAGGGCACTTTACAGGGTCCGCAAGTGCCCCCCAGACGCAGCGAGCTGCTGTGTCGCTCGGTGGAACTGCGGCGGGCGCGGGCGGACATTAACGCGCCAAATTCACAATCCATGAAACTGAGGAACATCTCGGCGGATGCGAAGTTGATGAACGGCGGCGACAGCGCTATGAATGGGTCGCCGCGGGCGGCGGGCAAATGGCGGGCGCACGGGTTGACTTGCGGCTTGGGTCAAGGGGCGGGCGATAGGTCTGACCCGCCCAGTGCCAGGACGCAATTGGTGTGTGAAATCATTGACGACTTTCTGATCGAATGTGTCAACCATATTT